>CM062807.1:849157245-849280517 GCA_031772625.1 Pinus tabuliformis | reverse complement strand
GAGAGAGAGAGAGAGAGAAGAGAGAGAGAGAGAGAGAGAGAGTTATTAATTAATTTAATTGAGTCTGAACTCGACATTTTAATGTTATGTTGTCTCTATGGACAATGACCATCCAAATTTGGTCTAACTAAATTTTGGAGCCTTCGTTGATATCATTCTAAGATATCTAGTGTCATACATTGTTTGATTGGCTATCCTTGTGTTTTCTTAGGTTCTCATCCTAGAGTCAATGTTTTCTAAGTGTCGTCACCTTATGCTTAACATTGTTTGTGTTATCTTATCCAAAGATGGGTGAAAACATAGATTTTCTTGACTTAGCAGCTAGCTTTGTTCACCATGCAACACAAACAAAAGTGAGAGATAAAAGCACTTTCCTTGCATAAAATTTCACTCCAAGAAGACAAATACTTGCACTATAGTGGAGACAACTGCTTCAGGTTGAACAACTACATCATAGTGTAGTGCACTCCTTCATGCTCAATCCAATGCACCCTCCACTTGAGTGCACTCCTTCTACTCAAAGACTTGCGCTCTCTTCAACACATGCATGTGTTTTTCTTATTGCATGTGGGTGCACTCCTAGCAAATAGAGCCCCACTTTACTTCAGTTAACTACACTCAGCGACTTGTTAACAAGTTGCAAGCATGCATGAAAATGATATGCATGTAATCTCCTTATAATCAATCTTGATAATCATTCTTTCACATAATCACTTTCATTGGGTTGTGTGTAATCCTTTCGATCAAGAAGATCTTTGTCGACTTTCATTCCAAGCAAGTTTTGCATGTTGACTATATTTCTTGCCTTTGATATTTTTTCTATTGATCTTACTTTCCTTCTTGTTGTTTCAATTCTTTTTAGTTTCTTTGCTAGCATTTTAGTTCATTCTTTCTTCTACAAGTCTCAAATTGTTTCCATAGGTTGTGACTCTTCACATTCTCTAACTCTCCATATTCTAATCATGATTACAATGGAATCGATAAGGAATTGTAGATATTTCCTATCAAAATTTATATAATTCTATCTTGTTGTTGAACCTTTTCTTCAGAAATTGCAAGATAGAGAGCACGTTTGGAAGCAAAGGCTTGACCGTCAATGAAAATTGTGCCCATAAAGACAATTGCTCCTCAAAAACGCACTCCTTCTACACGAAGAACTATGCCCTCCATGAGTGCGTGAGCACACCTTGAACCCACGAGTGTTTTCCCCTTCATCCCTTCGACATGTTCCCTTGCAGCCTCCTTGTTCCCTTGAGCACATGAGTGGACTTGGAAGGCCTGAAGCTTAACTCCATCGACCCTTTGGTGTGTACCCTTGCATCCTCTTAGCCTCCTTGAGTGCATGAGTGAATCTCAAACATATGAATGACTTCCTTCATGCTTCAATAGTGGTCTCTATGCCTTTGATGAGCTATCTATCTTTCTTGAACACATGAGTGCATCTTGAAGCCCTCTTCTGAACATTTGATCTTCCTTCGTGCTCTGACAATGCACCCTCCTTGTTCTAATGGATATTTCTTGCTTGTACAAGTAACCATTTCCTGTCATTGATAGGATTATTATCTCAACTAAGTTTGACTGCCTTTTGAAAATGATTTGCAAATTTATTTATTGTAATAGATAGAGGATTCCATAAAGCTAATTTTTGTTGCCATGAGTATGCTTCCACATACAGGAGTTCCAACTACTAGTATTATTACTTTATCATCATCTGTTGGCACGATGCCTCTTACTATAGTTGAGTGACCACCAAAGAAGCTTTAGAAGCAAGAATTGAATAAGAAATGGGAGCTACAAAGCCTACCATCCTTATTATTACAAATACAAAGTGATTCATAAGCGAATCTACCAAGGTCACGTGGAAAGATATTAAGGACACATTCATGCAAAAGTAATCCTTTGATTATTTGGAAGACAAGGAAGTATACATTAATATTAGATGGTCCAATATACACGAGATTGCATTTATTTTCCAACTCATACCTTCTACAGAGGTTCAGGTAATTTAATGGATTCTATCACACATGGATGATTTAGATTTGGTGCTTCATAGTGAAAGTGGTGGTCATGTTGCCACCTACTATGGATGGAAAATGTGGACTTATTTAAGATGCTAAAGCCCTATAGAATATGTCAATAAGATTTTACACTAGAATGGTTCATATCGACACAAGTGATATCACCAAGTCTTGGTGTCGAGAGCCTGCTGATTTTTGAAAATCACCCATCTACAGTTTACCCACCTAGGATTCTTAGGGAGGCGTGCCAATACATTATTGTTATGTGTTTTAGGTTGCATGGGTAGAAGAATTCTAAAGTATTTGAAGAGAATTGGATATTTATGCTCAACTTGGTTGTTACTTGTAGAAAAATATTCAATTTTGAATATATACATTCTTTTGAGTTGCAACATCATGTTAGGAAGGCTAAAGAATCTCTAAAAACAAACCAGACACCAGATTTTTATATGTTAGCATATATATTAGATGGGATCTGTGCATAGTATGCATTCCCAAAGATGTATTGGAAATGGACCCTAGATGATAAGTTTCTAGTTTACTTCCACTACAGGGTATTGTCAAAATTGAGTTTCAAAGGGGCATATGATAGATTGGTAGAGAATTTATTCATAGTCATATTTCAAATGATATATTATATTGATCCTCTTTGCATGACTGACTTGGTGAAGGAGTCATTACATGATATCATAGATTGGTTTTCTATGCCAAAAGGAACATATATCAGCTGATTTGGATGTCATATTTCTCCTTAGCTTATGTCATGATATGTGACTAACAAGGTGGTCTTGCAAGAAGTGGCTTATCAATTGAATAAAGAGTTACCAGGAGTTCTTCACAGAAAGAAGAAATCTCCTTGGCCCACATTTCCTTTGAGGATCAGAATATATGAGTTGAAGAGCCATAAGGTGGCAAAAGAAGAAATACAAGAACTATATTGCTTGCACTTTACAGTCAAGGAATTTCATGGGTATGACCTCAGGAGACTGTGCAAGAAAAATTGTGACAGGATTGGCTTCTCTTCGGGATATTCATCAATTACTAATGCAGAAGATTAAAAGGTGAACAACTGGTATGATGCACTAAGAAAGACACATCAAGGAGTTGAATTCTATTATCCCCTAGTTCCACTAGCTAAAGATGTACAGGTACATGAGGCACCACAAGTAACTACTCAAATAATTACTGTAGCTTAGGAAAAGGATCAAGCATGATCCAATGGCACAAAGCAGTAGGAAATAGAAAGTTGATCCATTGAATAAGGGATTTATTGAAGTTGAACAAGAAAAGATAGAATTAAAGGAAAATATGAAACATGAAGAAGAAGAGAAGAGGAAGCAAGATGAATTGCTCAAGAAGAAACAAGAAGAAGAAGAGGAAAGAAGTAAAATGGAGGAAGAACAACAAAGGAAGCCATAGGAGGAGGAAGAAACATAGAGGCCGGAGGAAGAACATATGACTCGGGAAATAGAATAATAATTAGAGGAATATGATGTCATCCAACCCATAGACGATGAACCAGGTTCTCTGCTATAACCTTCTCTCATGGGTGGCCATCTCTCATTCGATGAGATGGGGATCACCGGTCACCAGAAGATAAATTCATGGACGTGCGAAATGTCACATTTGATCAACTAAGGAAGAGGATCATGCAATAAAGGTGAATATTCTTCCCAAATGATCCTTAGAATCTTGCCTTTGTATCCATAGAAAAGGTGATAATTGCAAACACCAAGAGGAATCCCAAAAAATCATAACAACTAATGTTTCTTTTGCTACAACGACACAAGATAACATAGAGTATTTTTTGAATGAGCATGCACAATTGGAGAAAAGAGTAGCTGCAGTAAAGTAACAAGTGGAACATATCGCTATAGAAATCAATGACAACCTTCCACAACTTCAGCACAACATAGTGGAAGTCTACCATACAGAAGGAATTAGGGCTAATGGAGGATATCATGGTGTAGTTGCATGATGAAATGATACTTTTGCATGAAGTAGTGGTTCCCCTTGTTCATATACAAAGAAACAATAATAAGTCTTAGAGCTCCTAAAGGTGAAAACAAAGATGTTGATCAAATCCACAAATAGGCTACCAAGTATCCAAATGTTCCGCAATAGTTGGTTAGAAAGATAGATCGTTGCTGAAGTAGACAGAGTAAAACTAAGACTCCAACATGTAATTACATGCCAATTGGAGAAGATTGAACTGATAATCTTGCTTCTGCAACTAACTACAAAATGGTTTAGAGTCTCTAGAATAGAAACACAAGATGCGTTCAATGGGATTGCTTGGAGAAAATAAGAGGCAACGAAATCATCTTACAAGAGTTGAGGAAGTACATTGAGAAAATGAAGAAAACATTAGAACAAGAGTGCTTGGAGATCACTAAAGATATTATTCTACAATATTCCATTGCATGAGCTACAACTCACATGGAACTATCGAGGCTATGGAATAATGTACAATCAAGTTCCAAATCCATATTGACATAAGCGCTAGAGGTGAAGATGTGGTTTGTAGTCGAATTTTCGGTCAGGATCAAAGCCATTGCTACATAATTAATAAACTGTTTGTCTTATTATAACTTTTGTCTCATATAGTCACCATATTATATGTATTTTGTCTTATGTAATGAGTTTAATGTAATAAATTCCAAGAGACACATGTGGAATGCAAAGGGTGATGTATAGAATGTAAAGGGTTCTATGGAAAGCCTATAGGTCATAGAAGTTGAATAGTCATGAGGAAATCAAAAATCAAATTGTCTTTTATTTATAATAAATTGCTCCTCATAACTAAAGTAGGGGCTTGGATTATTATAGTCTTGCCTTGGTTTTCTCTTATATTTCATAGGAGATAAATCATTCTATGGAGAGGCAATTTGTGGCTTCATGTTCCACTACTAGATCTAATGTTCCACCTATGTAACAATGTACTTTGAATCTTTCATTAATAATTAGAAGGTCTTCAAGCCAGCACTTCTTCATGCACGTGTCATGAATGTATTAAGACTACTATTGATATATTTGTTGTATATGTTGGTGTAATACATACTAAGACTAATGAACTACTTCGTTACTTAGATATGGATATTGTTGAATGAGTGTTGTTATGCTTTTACAATTGTTGTTTATATTGTGAACTAATTTGTAATTATTTTTTCTCTTCCACTCATAGGTCTCCCTTAGGATATTACTATTACTTCCCTAACTAGAAGCTTGTTCCCCTTTACTAATTGTGGAACTTCCTGTGCATTCTACATTTGGTGTCACACAAAGCTTACATACTTGTTTCCCCAAAGAGATGTTTGTGATCTCTTGTGTATTTGTTATAACTAAGGCGTACCTCTAAAAACTTTGTAATGGTGGACACACAATATAGTTGGATGGGACACCTACACCAAACAGTGTGAGGTCTAATTGGGACCTCACATCGGGGACATACCCAGTATGTTGGCGGTACCCAACACTATGAACATGTTACTACTGTTATTCCCATATTATTTATAATGTTTAATGTTTTATTTCATTACACATTCTCTAAATAATGTTCTTACCTATTCCATTTCTACATGTAAAATCAATGATAGATTTTTTTGTGTTACTTAAATCAAGTAGGTTCATTCAACAATTTTTTTTTTTTGTGCTCATTATGTAAATAAGCATGCCTAAATTCATTATATTTCAAAGTTTGATACATATTATTAGTTTTGTAACCATTCTATAATATTTAAACCTTTTTTCCCTTCCAATTCACTCCTTCCCCTTTTGAAGTAATATTATCACTATCATTTAATTTTTACTTTTGCTAACAACTTTCTACCATAAAGGTTGTGGTATAGTATAGTTGAATTTGTGCAAAGACCCTACAAGAAGAGGAAGAGAGAAGAGAACATCATAGAGAACATCAAAGAGCATATAGAGAAAGAAAGACGCAATAGAGAATAGAAGAAAATACACAACAAAGAGAAAATCAGCAAAACAATATAGAGAATATGACAAATGAAGAGCATGAAGACCAAATAAATGCACTAGAAATGACAAGTGTACAAGAAGAAGAAGAGAGAAGAGAATTTCATAGCCAACATCAAAGAGCATATAGAGAAAGACGTAAGTGACAAAGAATAGAAGAATATGCACAACAAATAGGAAATCAACTGAAAATAACTAGAGGAAATGACAACTAAGGAGCATGAAGAACAGAGAAAAACAATAGAAGTGACAACCAAAGAACATGATGAACAGAGAAAGGAACTAAAAATAACAAGTGCACAAGAAAAATAAGAAAGAATGAAACGTTATAGAATATCAGAGAGCATATTGACAAAGAAAGGGACATCAAAGACTAGAAGAAAATGCACAACAAAGAGAAAATCAACAAAAAAAATCTATAAGAAATTACAACTAAAGAGCATGAAAAATGTACAAAGGAACTAGAAATGACAACCAAAAAAGAGTAGGAAAAGAGAGGAGCATGTCAAAGAGAATACCAGAGAGATTATTGACAAAGAAATACACAACAAAGAATAGAAGAAAATTCACAACAAAGAATTCATGAGCACATCAACAATGCTTCATGAAGCCATCACATCAACTCTAGAGGACACAAGTTTTTATGTGGAAACCTTTATGGGAGAAAACCAAAAATTATTGTTGTTCTTCTTCTTCTTCAATTCATTGCATATATTTGCAAGAAATGACCTACTCTAGGAACCCACCCCCATGATATACAAATAACTACTTGTGGTAGGCTACAACTTGGTTGAGGCACCAACCTTGAAAATGTGCAAGAAACTACTCACTATATTATACAAGGTGTTTGAAGCACTAACGTCAAAGATATATTTTTAAAGAGTGTGAAAACAAATTTATAATGATACAAAAAGGGCTATTCATTTAATGAAATTTATAACCATTGCAACAAAACCTCACGATAAAATAAAACAACCTAGAAAACCTACAAGAATAATGTTGTTGAGAATCAAACTTATGTTCTTTTGTATAATTGTTGTAAAATGACTTTTAACTAGAACCCATGAATATATAACCAAGTTGAGGAGTTAAGCATCTTTACCTTTAAGAGTGTTGTTGACACATTATAGAAGAAAAGTCATGTAAATTGATAGCAATGTAAAGTCAGTAATCTTTGAACGATAGATGGAGGTAAATTACACATTGAGCTTCCAGCTATAGCGTTAATCATTTGAGAAAGGTGGAGAGATGTTGAAAAAAGAGTAAAACCGTGGTGCAAACTGACATAGTTAAGGAGAAATTAAAAATGAGAAACATAATCGAGGTGTGGAACCCAAAGCAACAATATTAAAACGAGCCCAAAACCCTAATTGTATAATTACCATCACTTTTTATGTAAGGCACGTGAATCGTTGGATCCATTACCACAATACGGTAAACATGGCCACAGGAATGTGTTTCTTGGCCGACTGACTGAGAACACCCTTGAAGCTTAATTATAACATAAATAATTGAAGAACCATACTTTAATAAAAATAAAAATACATTGAATATGTGATGGTAGGAAAAATCCAATAAGTTAATATGTTAAATATACTATGTTACAACAAAAACATGGAATTACCACAACAAATAAAGTTATGTAGACATGTTGTAGATCAATTATAGAATAAATTTGAATATTTTGATTGTTTGACCAGAGGTTCATCTTAATTTTAGATAAAATATATCATCACTACTTATGATCACTTTGAAGGTCAAATTATATATATATATAATATATCTATATATATATATATATATATATATATATATATATATATATATATAAGATATATATATAATATATATATATATATATATTCACATGACTATTATAACTACAAATAAATCTATATTCATATCTTTTTAAAGAGTGTTAGAAAACAAATATATAATTGTAAACAAAGGCTTATTCATTTAAATATGAGAAACATGAATAAACAACTAAGGAATAACCAAAGTTTAAATTTGGAATATATGGATATAAACCTAAATGAATAAGTTGTGGGAAAAGAAATAATAATGCCACAAGACTTTCATAAAGGAATTCAAAGATCTTTAGTAAACAAAAGAGTGGAGGACATTATATTGTACAATGGAATGCTTACTAAACAAAGTGATATTATTACTATTAAAAGAAAATATTATTAGAAGTGAGGATATTTACTATTCTCCTGTGCTATGAACGAGGAATAAAGTAGCATTCCTTGTTTCATCTCCTTATAAATGACCTACTAACAAGAAAACAAAAGATCCTATTTGGTCATACTTTGAATACCATCAAGAAAATATAAATTAGGAAAAGTTGTTAGTAAATATATCATTCTCCTTAGGTTTGATAAGGTAGTTAAAATGTAAAGGATTTGATTTATTAGAGGTCCTATCAAATGAATTATAAATTAAAATGGCTCAAAACACATGCTTCAACATTTGTTCTATTGCCTCAAAAGATGCTGAATATATACAATTTTCCTTCTCTAAATATCAACAATAATAAGGTTAGGTAACATCATTTTTCCAATGTAACCAAGAAATAATGAATTTTGTTGATTACACTAGTTTTATGAAAAAAATTAATTATAAGTAAAGTTAATACCTGAGAAAACATAACGCCATTTGAAACATTCTTACAATATTGGAGTTTTAGATTTCATTATTGAAACAACTTTTAATCATGAACAAATGACTTTTGGTTCACTAAAATGGTTGTAGGTACACCTTCCTATAGAGTTATATGTGAGGTATGACAATGGAATTTTACTCATTTTTAGTTAACTAGTTGCAGAATCATGTGATGCTTCATTCATATGCAACTTGTGAAAAATATCATCAACTATTAAATTTTTATTATCAGAAGGAAATAGATGACATGGATTCTTTTCATATTCATTCTTAGGGTTTTTGTTGGCATTATGAGATAAGTGTTGTCCTTGATGGCAAACCACACTGATGACAAATCATAGTGCAGAAGGTCAGCAGCAAGGAATTGATGATCAGACTATAAGAAGAAGAGAAAATTCATATGCGCAGGTTCATTAAGCCCAAGTCGCGTATACACGCTAGTTCGCTATATACCAAGTCGCGTATACGCAGGTTCGCTATATACCAAGTAGGGTATACACGCAGGTTCATGAACGGAAAAGAGCATATGTGTCGGAAAGTTTACTTTTGGTCCATGGTAGTTAGTCCTCAGTACTTGAGCCTATGTTTTTGGACCAAAGTAACTCGACAGACATGTTGATCCCTAGTATTGAGTTGATGGTATTGTTTTACTATGGTTTTGGACCGTGGTATTATGAAAGGCCTAAACCTATATAAGGAGAAGATCACTAGGCCAAAGTGGGTGAGTGAGTAATGAATATCTGATGAAGTGTGAAATCCAAATGCTGGTTATGGGTTGGTGATCTGAACCATGGTTTCACTCATGTGGAGGATGATGAACTATAGAACGGGATCTCAAGGCTTGGAATGATTATCTTCATATGGTTTGACTGTGAATAGACTAGATCTATTGACGCATGTTTATTATTATGATCTAGGTATGTTTTGATGTCTGAAATAGCTGCAGAATTATAAGTTAAGATTTGCAGATCTGTACGCAAGTTGTCTTTGGCAAAAGAGCGTATACACGCAGGTTGGGTTTGTCCAAGTAGCGTATACAATGTGAAGTATGATATTTGAAGATGAAGTTGGATTTGGTTATTGTTATGTTGTCTATGTTGTTGACATGGTTTCAGTGATTCAGTATTGGGTGATTCAGAGATTGATGATGCAGGTTGTTTTATGGATCCAGTATGAAAATGTATGAAACGTGGTCCCGGGAAGATCGTAGAGTTCAATAGGCTGGCACCTACGTACTAGTAAACATATCAGCCAGTACAAGAGCCAGGGGTTTTTAGCTCCCTTCCAGGAGCAGCTGGAGAACGAGTAAAGGTTGGAGCATTCTGTAGGCAGGCACCTACGTACTAGTAAATGGATCGGCTAGTACAAGAGCTAAGAGGGTTGTAGCCCTCTGCAGGTTGTAGCCTGCGTGCTGGTAAAGGACTGCACCAGTACATTGTAAAAGAAGTTTCTTATTAAAGGAAGATAGAAACAAATTGCAGCAGGTGGTTTTCACCCACATTGGGTTCCCACCTTATATCATGGTGTTCATGTGTGTGCCTTATGTGTGATGATCTGTTCTATTATACTGCGCCTGTTTACTGTTAATATGGTTAATAATGTTCTGATGCATTTACTGAAGATAAGCTAACTGAATCATAAGATTACTGTATGTACGCTAGTTTCCCTTAACGAAGTCGCGTATATACGCTGATATCCTTAACTAAAGCTGCGTGTATGAATCTGAGTATGAAATTGAAAAGTTTTATCTGATCTAAGAATACTGATTCACCCCCCCTCTCAGTATTATTTCCAACAATTGGTATCAGAGCAAGTTCTTTGATAGAAGCTTGATCGCTTGAAGGAGATCCGTGGAACAATGGGAAAGAAGCTTAAGAAGAAAGCTCATAAGAAGAAGAAGACATCTCAGAAGGACTATGACAATGGGAGAATCGATTGGGGATTAGGTATAAGAAGCTCTTCAGATTCAGAATCAGACTCAGAATCATTATCAGGTATGAATGTGTTATCCTCTGATGTTCCAGCTATATTTCCTTGTGAAAGAGATGGAAGTGATAGTGAAACTACTGAACTAGCTTTTATGGGTGAGCAAGAAAAGTATCAAATAGAGGCAGTATTTAGAAGGCTTACAGACAAAATTAAAGATCAACAAGATCTATTGAACAAAAGGGAATGTGCTTTGAAAGAAGAAGTTACCAAACTAAAAGCTCAATCAGAGGAAGGAAACAAGGTAAGAAAGTTACTCAAGGACAGGGAAAATCAATGTCAAAAGTTGCAGGGTGAAGTGACATCATTAAGAGATGAAGTCAACAAAAGAAGCACAACCATCAAGAAACTCAGAGATAGATCCAGTTACTATGAAAGTCTTGAAGCCACGATCCGCTCGCTAAAGAAAGATCTTGAAGAATCAAAGAAGCAGAATAAAGATCTACTCCAAGCTATTGAAAAATAGGTAAACGAAGATATCAGCTTAAAATCTCAACTAGAATGTGCCTCCCGAGTTCGTCAAATGCAGCAGGATCTGAATGAAGAACAAGAAAAGGAGATTCTCAAACTAAGGAAACAAATGGAAGAAGGAAGGAAAGCTGAAGAAGATTTGAAAAAGCAATCTCTTGAAAAGGAAGAACAGCTTCAGGTTGAGGTAAATATCTTGAAAGGTAAACTAGAAGAAAAGGATAAGCTTTTACGATTTCAAGATAGTTCTAAAGTCTTGGATGATATTCTTAGTAGTCAAAGGTCTCCTACTATAAAGACTGGTCTTGGTTTCCATGAATCTGTTGAAGGTGAATCTAGTTCACAAGGTGAGGCAAGGAACTTTAAAGAGAAATCTAAAATGATCATCAAGGAAATAAGAGGTCAACCCCATCAACATTCAAGGAAAGAGATTCCTCATAGAAAATCTTTCACTCTTCCTATGAATAATGTTGAATGTTATGTATGTCATAACCTTGGACATGTTGCAGCTAGATGTAGAAGAAGAAGAGTTCAAGACCATCATACAAAAAGATCATCACATTCAAGGTACTTTAATGGATATTGCTTTGCTTGCAATATGTTTGGTCACAAAGCTGCTGATTGCTACAGGAGAAATATGAAACATGTAAGATGTTATGCATGTAACAAGCTTCGACATATAGCAAAGGAATGCAGGAACAAAGCACGGACTTCACACCAAAAGGAGAAAACAACATCACACCTGAAGATATGGAAGAAGAAGGAAGTACAGACAAAAAGATGTGGCACAGCACAAAATACTCAGGTTCAGCACAACACATACATAATAAACTCAGAGGGAGCTGAAGGTGTAAAACTTCAGTGTCCTGAAACTCATACGCAAGTTTCATAAATGGAAGTCGCGTATATACGCGAGTTATACACTGAAAAATCGCGTATATGTCAGTCTGTGGAAAAGCAGTGGGGACAGGCTCAGAAAAGGGGTCTGATATGATTCAATCCAGTATCTGCTCTATTGGTTAACAGTTACAATCTGCTGAGAATGTCTTGAAATGTCTTGATACTTGTAAGATGCTAGAAGTGTTTTAATCCTAACTTGATGATGATGATGTCTTGATGCTTACTACTGATGTATGCATGTTCAGATCTAACAGCAAACAGATGGCACGGGTTGAGGGGGAGAATATGCCCTTAATATTGCATTGTTGGCATTATGGTTGATAGTCCTTGGTGATGATGCTTATATGGCTAAATGATATATCTTGCTATGATATGGTTATGAGTTGTCCATGATATGATTCTTGTGGTTACATAGTTGATGTTCAGATCAGATATGATTCTTGTGCTTACATAGTGATCTTCATAAGGATAAGGAGAAGTACAAAGCTTGAATACACATCTTCCTCACTTGATGATGAGTCACTCTTATGCTATTGTCATCATATGCATAAAGATCATATAGTTATGATGCAGGCACTCATGTGGATAAGAATTGTTGCTGTTGATGATATCAAGAAGTTTTGTCAAAAGAGCTTGAGCTCAAGATACATAGTGCTGATACATGGATGACTACTCAAAAGTTGCCTTGTTGGAGACATGATGATGAGTTCTTATCTATATGATGATAGGATTGATGCAGATGTTCCCAAGTAATGATACTTGGAGCATGTAGATCTTGACGTTGATGTAATGACTATAGTGGTGTCACATATAATGTGAATGATTTCATGATGATGTTTAAAAGGAGGAGTTGACTTCTATGTTCCGACATACATTGTTGTAGGACATTTATAGGTTGCTGATATGGAAATAGTTGTACGCGAGTTTCATAAGGCCTATCCGCGTATATACGCTTGTTTATGTGGATGCAGACGCGTATATGGAGTTTTGAAGGAAATCAGCAAGGACAAATGTTGGTTGCAGAGAGTCTGATATGGGTCTGACAGAGACCATCTGGCACAGGTTCAGGGGGAGCTGATAATCTTCCAATGACGCATTGTTGGCATTATCTTAGAAGCTTTTGGTTCTAGTTCACATTTGTTGTTGGTTTCAGGTGGAACAAAGGCGAAAGGAGAACAGAAGGATCTCTTGGTTGCTGCTCTGAATGGTGATTGACAGATGCTGCCAATATCAGTTATTGGTGACATTCATAAGTCTTGCTCTAGATATTTCGTCTCTATGACATATATCTCTTTTGTGGTATCTCTTTCATGGTGTCAAGGTCATGTAACGGCCTATTTTTGTTTCCCCACTATGCCTGGGATGATTGATGCAATGTGATTGGTTGTCATATGTAAACTTTTGATGTATCCCCACTTGGTTGGGTGGATGAGTCAATTTTTTTTTGTATATCCTCACTTAGTTGAGAGATGGATGGATATATGAGTCTTTGGTGATAGGAAGGTCTTTTATAATGTATAGAGTTATGTTCTTCTTGAAGAACATATTTTGCAGATCTTGTCTATAGTCAGGAAAAGCATGAACAACACACTTCAGCAGTACAGAGACTCGACATGTACTCAAGGGGAGCATGGACAGATTGGTACACTTTGGCATATACAAAGGGGGAGATCATTCAGAGATTTTAACAGATACTCAGGGGGAGTATGGACAATGAAATGTTCAGCAAAGGAAGAGAACATCTTGGTCCACCCTTTTCCCTTGATGTCAAAGGGGGAGAGTGATTTGGTGTTATTTCCATCAAGTCCAAAGGGGGAGATTGTTGGCATTATGATGCATGTATTGTACTTGATGGCAACCCTCTCATAGAAGAACATCTCACTTATGTATAACTGGATGAATCTTCAGAAGAGATATCAGATGTGATTGATGGAGGACAGCTCAAAGGAATCAGATGATAGCTCTAAGTATAACAAGTTAGCTTTGCCATCAAGTCCAAAGGGGGAGACTGTTGGCATTATGAGATAAGTGTTGTCCTTGATGGCAAACCACACTGATGACAAATCATAGTGCAGAAGGTCAGCAGCAAGGAATTGATGATCAGACTATAAGAAGAAGAGAAAATTCATATGCGCAGGTTCATTAATCCCAAGTCGCGTATACACGCTAGTTCGCTATATACCAAGTCGCGTATACGCAGGTTCGCTATATACCAAGTAGGGTATACACGCAGGTTCATGAACGGAAAAGAGCGTACGTGTCGGAAAGTTTACTTTTGGTCCATGGTAGTTAGTCCTCGGTACTTGAGCCTATGTTTTTGGACCAAAGTATCTCGACAGACGTGTTGATCCCTAGTATTGAGTTGATGGTATTGTTTTACTATGGTTTTGGACCATGGTATTATGAAAGGCCTAAACCTATATAAGGAGAAGATCATTAGGCCAAAGTGGGTGAGCGAGTAATGAATATCTGATGAAGTGTGAAATCCAAATGCTGGTTATGGGTTGGTTATCTGAACCATGGTTTCACTCATGTGGAGGATGATGAACTATAGAACGGGATCTCAAGGCTTGGAATGATTATCTTCATATGGTTTGACTATGAATAGACTAGATCTATTGATGCGTGTTTATTATTATGATCTGGGTATGTTTTGATGTCTAAAATAGCTACGGAATTATAAGTTAAGATTTGTAGATCTGTACGCAGGTTGTCTTTGGCAAAAGAGCGTATACACACAGGTTGGGTTTGTCCAAGTAGCGTATACAATGTGAAGTATGATATTTGTAGATGAAGTTGGATCTGGTTATTGTTATGTTGTCTATGTTGTTGACAGGGTTTCAGTGATTCAGTATTGGGTGATTCAGAGATTGATGATGCAGGTTGTTTTATGGATCCAGTATGAAAATGTATGAAACATGGTCCCGGGAAGATCGTAGAGTTCAATAGGCTGGCGCCTACGTACTGGTAAACATATCAGCCAGTACAAGAGCCAGGGGGTTGTAACTCCCTTCCAGGAGCAGTTGGAGAACGAGTAAAGGTTGGAGCATTCTGTAGGCAGGCACCTACGTACTAGTAAATGGATCGGCTAGTACAAGAGCTAAGAGGGTTGTAGCCCTCTGCAGGTTGTAGCCTGCGTGCTGGTAAAGGACTGCACCAGTACATTGTAAAAGAAGTTTCTTACTAAAGGAAGATAGAAACAAATTGCAGCAGGTGGTTTTCACCCACATTGGGTTTCCACCTTATATCATGGTGTTCATGTGTGTGCCTTATGTGTGATGATCTGTTCTGTTATACTGCACATGTTTACTATTAATATGGTTAATAATGTTCTGATGCATTTACTGAAGATAAGCTAACTGAATCATAAGATTACTGCATGTACGCTAGTTGCCCTTAACGAAGTCGCGTATATACGCTGATATCCTTAACTAAAGCTGCGTGTATGAATCTGAGTATGAAATTGAAAAGTTTTATCTGATCTGATAATACTGATTCACCCCCCCCCCTCTCAGTATTATTTCCAACAGTTTTCAATTCCATCCTTTTTATCAAGGCATTATGTTAATAAGTTTCCATAGATAAACTATTATATAAGAGTTTATATGCATTGACATCAAATATATATGCACATTTATGATAAATAGGAGAAATCAAATCAATATTTTAAGATGCAACATTAAATGTCAAGATATAAAAATTCTCATAGATAACATAAAAAATATATGCTCTTCCATTATTCCTATTCGGTGTATATTTATGCCTAACAAGGTATAAAACCTATTCATAATCAGATTGATAACTAATTTCTATAAAAACAAAGACGATTTAATTCTATAAAAAATTTGCAAGGCTATTTTTTAGAAATAATTTCCTAAGATATTCCTTCATGATAATCAACAATGTCTTCCTCTCCCATTTTCACTTTTTTGCACTTGCTTCATTGTTGTAAAAATCCTTGGAAGAAGAAGTATTATAAATCAGTATCCTTGGAACTATATGTAGAATTATCTAATAGAATAGATTCTAACCATTATCCAAATGTATGTTAATTGTCGTCAATAGGAGACTTTCGGCTTACCAAAAGGGTAGCACGTATGTCTTCATCTTGCTTGCAAAGTAATATGTGAGGCATTAAATTGGAGTTTTCCTCCAATTTCCTTAATGTGTTTATAGAATCATGTGATGTCTAACTCACATGAAATATATGAATAATATCATCATCTATTGAATTTTTATCATCATAATGAAATACCTAATATGTGTCTTTTTCATACCTTTCTTTAGGGTTTTCAATTTTATCCTCATTAGTAAGGCAGGATGTTATGATTTTTCATATAAAATGTTTATTAGATAATAATTCATTTTCATTGGCATCCAATAGCTATTCAAATTTATGATTAATGCAAGAAATCATATAATTACTATAAACTACATCACTAAATGTCAAAGTATGAAAATCTCCAGTGATAGATTCATCAATTGTGTTTTTCCTCAAAACCTACTCACATGGGTGTATTTTTATGCCTAACAAGGTTTAAATCATATTCATTAGAAGTATAATGATTAATTTCTGGAACAAAAGGAATATTCTACTCTTGAAATTTTGCAAGGATTCTTTTAGAAATATTGTCCTTGGACATTTCTTTTCAATAATCGATAATGTATTCTTCACCCCTTGACTCTCTGTTTCAAATTTTATGTAGTTTTACCTGAGTGTGCACCTACTTCATTCTGTATTTTGATAAATAGGACTATGAAATGGTTTGTTATGATTTTCACAAGGTAATAACAAAATAGGTCTATCATGCTTAAAATATGTAAAATAAAGAAAATAACCTTTTAAATAGACAACAAATAAAAGAAGAGGACTAAGAAATAAAATTAAAGATTTTGAAGCAAATGATTCAACATATACTTGACCATTTTGCAGTAAGCTAAATATTTTCTTGTAATAAATTATACACGTTTTCATAAGATCTTATTCATGGTTAGGTTATAGAACTATTAGTATTTTCCACTTACAATGGAAAATAAATCTTTCACTTTAATCCTTGACAACACTACTAAAACATATGTTGTTCTTCAGGTTGATCTTGGTTAAGATATTCCCTTACAAATTTAATAAGAAGAAAGTGTATTAAATATATATAAATGAAATTATCACATACATGAAAACAATAAACTCATCATGTAAATCTAATAACTTAGAATGACAACCATGACCTTTTTAAAATTTGATGTGGGATAGTATTTATCATAGTAGATAGGTGATAAAACACATATGAGCTAGATTAGATTAATATATTATTTTTCAACCATATTAATGCTTTTAGGGTGGAAGATTTAGAGGAATTAGCAGAATGGAGGAAGATGGAAGAGTAGAGGAGATAGGAAGAACAATGTTTCTCATGCCCTAGACGAAATTTCAAACTGGTTCTAAATCATTGTACCTGGATTCCATAGAGGATGGAGTCCACTTCTAGTGAGTCACCATCACATATTTTTTGTATTTTATCGCATAATACTAAGCTTGGCACTGATACGCGACCAAGAGACATCAATTGGAAGTGGCTGAGCTAGTATTTCCCCAAACTCAAGTATGATAGTTTTTTGTCTTGATAGGTTGTCTAGTTGACTCTACCCTATTTTGTCTTATATGTGTATGAGTGTATTGTAATATTATTGGTAATTAATTTGTAAGTGGAATTCCAAGTGTCAATCTTGGAATGTGAAAAGACACAATGTGATGTAATGAGTTATTTTGTAACGAAGTTGAAGAGTCATGACAGAAGTCCAAGAGTCACAAAGGCAAGTTGAAGAGTCACCCCCTCTTGTTATAAATATAACCTCATAACTCATGTAAAGGGATTTTGGGAGCCAAGAATTTGGCTAGGCTTAGGCTTAAAATTAGGAGCTTGTGATTTTGTTAAAGCCTTGGCTTCTCCGTAGCATAGAGGGAGTAAATTTCTTTGGAGGAGCAGGTGATGTTGACCTCACATTCCACTTTTGGGGATAGTGGTTCATCAATGGTGCACGTATGATTACAACTTTCACTTACTAGAAAGCTCAGACCTGACATGTTTTCATGCATATGTTGTAAATTCAACATGACTATTCTCGTTAAGTTTGTAATATATTTTATTTAACTTATTCTTATGCTTATAAACTATTTTGTTTGCATTAGTAAAAATCTTGTTGAATGTGTGTTGTTGTTTAATTCATCATTGTTAACTTGTGAGCTATTTTGCTTATTAGTTTGTGGTGTCATTTATGCTCGTGTGTTCCTTTCAAGATATATACTGTTATAGGGTTTTAGGTGGCTCACTCATTTTTCCTTTTGTGTGGCAGAACCTTCATGCATTGCACTTGACTCTCTGTAGGGTCACACACTTGTTCTCACCAAAGTCACTATACATCACTCTATGTGTTATTGTAGCCAAGGCACATCGTTAAAACCAATTGCATCAGCAATCAGTCTATATTCCTGATGGGACTCCTACACCAAATGGTGTGAGGTCTAATTGGTACTTCATATCAGGTAAATCCTGTGAATTTTGGTGGGTCCAACACCATCAACACTAGCATATGCCTTAAATTTATATCTTCTGAAGGAAATATACAATAACTGGATAGAACAGTCAGAACTTCATTACTTCCCATAAAAATATTAATATAGTTCAAATATTTATATAAGTAGGACAATAAGAGATCCACCTAGTAGTGAATCAATCACTCTGAATATGAAAGCAATTTTGTATTTGTAATTTAATTATGTCAATACAAATTCACTTTTCGGTGTCTTGATTAGATATCATGTTGATTTTACTTTAACCAATACCTCCTCTAAAGAGGTAGGCCTCCCTCCTTAGCTAGGAATTTTCTATGTGTTGTAGTGTAGTTACAGTTTTATTTTGTATTTTGTTATTTCCAGTAATTCCTCTATATATCATATCATTGTAATTCTGATTCTTTTATTCACACAATTATGCAACTCTAACATTTTGTCTAGGTATTTACACATTGCGACAACTCTTGAACATATACATAGCTCAATTTTTCTAGTACCACCATAATGGCATCGTGTTGTTTGGATGTATTTGGAAATCCCTTGATGAATTCCACAGATATGATTTCTCATTTCCACTCAAGGATTGGAAGTGGTTGTAATACTGCTGGATGTCTGCATTTGACTTTGATTTGTTGGAATTCTAGGAATCTAGAAATATAATTAGTGATTTCCTTCTATATTCCTAGCCAATAATATAAATTATTTATGGTTATAATTTTCTAGTAACGAAGATTACCCAAATAAGTTGTTTTTTGAAACTCATCCATTATGAGTATTTTCAAGTTGATTGCACAAGGTACATACCATCTATCTTTGAACAAAAAGTACCATCAATAGTCAACTTGTAATTATTTCTTATTGTTCCCTTTGGTTCCTTTTGTAATCATACATTCACATACTGGAAATCCTCATCATGTAGTAATGCTTCTTTAGTCTTTTCATTATTGTGAATGTCATGAGTGTTCATGGCTTGCAAGTGAACTACTTGTATACTTCTACTAATTTCATCTACTACGAGCTTTTCCTTCCCCTTAACAAGCTTGATTTCAAAATCAAATTCCCCAATCAAATCCAACCATCCTTCTTGCCTAGCATTTAACTTAGTCTTATCAAACAAGTATCTTAATCCTCCATGATCTGACATCAACACAAAATTTCTACCAAGCAAGTAGTGCCTCCACATCTTTAGTGCATGCACAATTTCCTCGAGTTGCAAGTCATGATTCACATAGTTACTCTCATGCTTTTTGAGTTTCCTTTATTCTTTGAAGATTACATGTCATTCTTGCATCACGATTCCTCCTAGTCCTTCCTTGCATGCATTTGTGCAAACTAGGAATTGCTTCTCTGGGTTTGCATCTTCATGGGCTAGTACGATTAAAATAGTGATTAAACATTGATTAAGCATCTTAATTAAGAATATTATTAATTAATCTCGTTCATACCATTCATCATGTTTTATGTAAAAACACATTATTCTAATTATTCTAGTTATTTCATCAATTCAATGAAATATCTAATAAACCACGATGAATTCCTTGCACATCTTTCAATTTGTTTCAACTTTTACATGTGGAAATGAATATGAATTAACTAAGAATGAAGACACAGAAACTCATAACTATTAAAGAATTTTTGTTATCCATCTATCACGCATTGTTAATCCTTTGAGAGCAAAATTGAGCTAGTATATTCAAAATCCATTGTTGTCAACTAAGAAAGCATAACGCATAGTTTCTCATATCAATCATGAACTAAATATTGAACAACATGGTTAAGACACTAATAAAAAATCATAGACACACAAGATATCATACTTGTCATAAGCATAACATTGAACATCATGGTTCATAATTCAAATATGAAATTGTAATATACTTATCTATATGTATTGAACTAGCTAGAAAGTGGAGGAGCTATTTCCACTCTCCACCCAACCATAGGCTAGATACACAATAGTTGTCATTCATTTGACCGCCTTTGCACTGGATCCATTATTTGAGGAAATATTCATTTAAGGAATTCACACCAAATTCTTGGTTTAACACTCAGAATATGGAGTCCACTACTCAGGTGATTTATCAACTTCCCTCTAATAGTCAGTGTTGAGGTGGTTAATTAGTTGTACCGAAAATAAGAACCAGGGCATTTTATGAGTTTCTCTTAGCACTAAACACCATAGTGTCCCACTCTTTCCTTTGAGTTCATTTATAGGGATTCACCCAAGGTTTAGATGGGGTATTTCTTAGTCTCAAGAGTCGAAATCCATTGTCCAAGTTGTTTATCAACTGTCTTTTCATAGAAAGCACCATAGGGATTTAATGTCCACATTCTAAGTGGTTTATTGGCTACATAGAAAGCACCATAATGACTTATAATTTCCTATCAATGTGGTTTATCAACTATACAAAAACAACCATAGTGATTTAGTCATCCATTGAGCCTCTAGCACTAACCACACAATCTTAATCAAAATAATCTAATGGGATCACACACAGTTAACTAGGTATTCGCACAAAATTCTCATGGGTATAACTCATACTTAGGGCTCTACATACTAGCTAAGACACAACTTTGTCTTCTATGATCAACAATGAAATCCCTCAAAAACCGACAAACCAAATAACTAACAAACCTCTGAACCAACCAACGAGAGCCAACTTAGGGCCAATATACCATTCTTCCTAAGAGATCCCACTCCCTCTTCAGTTGTGCATTTATATGTTTTGTGCTAGTGCCCCTTTGTGTGTTTGAGAGGTCGTTTTCCTATATCCTCGATGGAATAGGGGGAAAAGTGCATCGTGTTTTCCTCCATTGCCTTTAATAACACCTTATAAATTAACTATCAATAAGTATCTCAACCAGGTAGGAAATAAATGGCTCACTAACATTAGTGTTTAGGTTCAAGGCTGATTTCATGGCTTTCCAATCAAGCAAGCTCCATCAAATTTTGGGGTTTGAAAGGTCATCCTCCCCTTTAATAGACAATTAAAATTAAATATTTAAATCACAATATATCATCTAGTAATGGCTCATATGCCGATTCTAACATTATAGTCAATTTAGAAAAATGAGCATAAATGTGATGGTTGTCACATTAAATAGGTTGTGATAATATTAGTTATTAATTTTCTTATGTTTTTAGATTATTTTTTCATTTCCTTTTCTTGCCTCCTCATAATATTTTGTGTTATCATAAGTTTAGAGTCACTTTAAAAAGAGGTTGGTATTTTTCTTAGGAGTGATCATGACTAAGGCAATATTGTCAGTTACTTGAACTTCTAACATCATAAATTATCTCTCATCTTCATTGAGGGGTCCTTCCTAGTGACTTATTATTAACCTTTTTCTATGGATATTAGGATCCATGTCATAGAACCCTCTAGTAAACATAGACTTTATAAATGGTATATGCATATATCACACCCAAATCACAAAAATGTCCAAATAAAATTAGTATGACACCACTATGACATATAAATCATCCTAGATATTTTAATACCTAGTTCATGAGGTAAAGCTTTATTAATATTTTTGTACTTTTTAATGACTTCATAAACAATAAAAAAACGAACTAAATTTTTTTTACTAATGTTATATGAAAAATACAAAGAGATGTAACACATTATTTACCCTAATATGACCAATTTTTTTATTTTATTTTATTATATTAATTAATTTTAAAATTGATTAAATAATTTACTATACAATTTCTTAAATTAAATTTATATTTGTATTATATGAAAATAACTTATAAAACATAAAATTTTAAACCTAGTACCTGTTGCTCATCTTAATTGTAGTTTAATGAAACAAAAAGGTAATAAATAAAAAGATTTCATTATGAAAATAAAATAACTAATAAAATATTATATTGTTGAATGTCATCACCAAAAATTAAAAAAATATGATTAACTAATATTGTTTATATTAAAATACATATATCTATATATGTATGTGTTTTATGTTTATTAATATATATAATTATTTATAATTAAATTTATTGAAGTATGTTTCTAATATAATATCAAGTGGCCTTAAATTGAAAATGTTGTGAAAAATTATAATTCATGAAAATAGAAATAATAGAAAAAGAAAAAGAAAAAAACTAAATGAAATTAAAAGGAAATAAAACAAGCCTGTAGAGGGGCCTCGTGGCGAGTGGACAATCTGTTAAGTCATCCGTTCTGCTTTGCAGGTCACGAGTTCGAGTCTCATCTTACACGAGGGCCGTTCTTGCAGGCTCGGCGGTTCCTCCTAGACATGAGTACGATACCACCGCCATTGCCGATTCTGCTAGTCAACATAAAACAAAAAGGAAATAAAACAAAAACAAAAGATTAGTAACTAATAGAAATGGAAGTTACTAAAAAACCCATAATAAGACCTCAACCAATCACCTTACAAATAAGTAGATAAAAATTGAATTACTAATGTTAAACTATGGATAATCATCGCAATTTTTTTGTCAAAACAAACTAATTTTTTTGTCAAAGACGAACTAATACCTAGTTAAACTAAAAACTGAATGGATTATACCATGTCTACGTTAAGTATAACAAAGTCTACCATCCATCTGGACACTTGTATAATAAACTGATAAAAATTGAATTGCTAATGTTAAACTATGGATAATCATCATAATTTTTTTGTCAAAGACAAACTAATACCCAGTTAAAGGAAAAACTGAATGGATTATACCATGTCTGGGCTAAGTATAACAAAATCTGCCATCCATCTTGACACTTTTTAAATATTTTTTATTTTTCCTGGTCATCGATGTAATTTGCATCATCAAGTCATGGGAAAACCTATGTGTTGAGATTAGATATTTACTATTCAAATCATTTATGGCAAATATTAACTACTGTGATTTACGTTGTTTTGTGTTGTAGAGCATGCAGTTTGCTCAGAAGAATGTTTCATTTAATTGAAATCCCTTCATGATGTTCACACACGAGTCAATTGTCAGCCACACAATACAATGTGCATCATGGTGGGCCTTTCCTTATAATACACACGTCTACGACACGTATCTCATAGACCATAGCGTGGAGAACAGTTTGACTTCACGGGAAGAAAGAAGAAGTGGATGGGAAGTGTTGCAAATAAAAGGTAGTATCACATAAATCCATTTTTTCATCATTTATTTGAAGTCAAATGAAGTCACGTGGGAAAATTTGTTTTAGGGTTTATGGGACCTCTTCATTTCTGGGTCCAAAGAGTTCTAATTTTAATAGGGTTTGTGGAACCACTTAATTCTGGGTCCACAGAGTTACGGAGTTTTAGCCATATATATATGGTAACCCTTTCTTTTTCATCGATAACATACATTCATTCTTTCAAAAAAAATACGTCTCAGAAGGAGAGCAAAACTCGTTTTTAGAATATATCAACACCAGGAATTCAAAAGAAACATGTTGACTCCTTACTTTTGGGGACAAGGTTACTTCACACATTACGCTTATAAGGCAATCCCTCTCTGTATCATTATCAAAATTCATCTAAGTAAAGTTCAAAAAATTATACAATGCTCGAATAGCAGCAAGCCTAACCTCATTGTTAATCTGAGATGAATTCATTCCTTGCAAAACAACTGTAAGGATGGAATTCACCCAATCTTGGGAAATACTATCTGCAACAACCTCCTCACAAAGATATCCAAGAGTTTCTATAGTGGCCTGTTTGGGATGTGTGGGTGGTTCCATTTGTGGGTCACCCATGTTAAGTAATAATGTCCTTCTGGGCTATGGCAATTAGCTTTAAGGTAACTCAATGCCAGGAATCTTTGCTATAACCTATGATGAAGTAGATTGATCATCTAGAACAGGTGAAGAAATATTTTGTGGTAAGAATACCTTGGTCTGATTCTTCACGGCTCCATCCAGGGATATCCATCTATTTAATGTGCATTGATCTTTCAAGATTTCGGCTCTCACATCTGAAATTCATGTTTTCCTTCAAGGACATGTTTGACATTTGTAATTCATCTTTTTATTTTACTCTCAAAGTGAAAGTAGAAGATAAAAACTCAGTTTGTTCAGAAATTGAAATTAAGGTACCTCAACCAGATTCCTTTGAAATGCATACTCATAAAAACTCACAGTTTGTTCAGAACTTAAAATTAAGATACCTCAATCAGATTCCTTTGAAACGCATACTCTTAAATACTGAAAGCGCCTATATTCAAGAATATTTGCATACATTTTACGTCGATTAAAACAATATCAAAGAGTAAGTTAAAGAGAATTCATAGATATATATTTTTCCGAAAAAGCATTGTCCTTGAATTTCCAATGGTAATAATTTCATATCAATTGAAATAGCATATATTAAAGCATGAAGAAATTGCACAAATCCCACTATACAAAGAAAAATTTCTTATTAAGTACAACATGGAAGTTCACCATGATAAATCAGGAAAGATATAGACAACCCTTAAAATTGACCACTAAATGTCAAGGAATAAAAAAACTGATAATTACTATATTCCATTTGAATCAACCAGACAAAATAGAAAAGTAGATTAATGGCATGCTTGGGATTCAAATCAAATCAAATTATTAATGCAAAGGAAAGCATGATTCAAATCAAATTAATAATGCATTGAAAAAAAATATTTTGTATCTGCATTCTTGGTTTGAAGCAATCCTAAACATAAATGCAATGGATAAATGATATTTAACCTATCAAATTAATAAGCGGAAAGACATGGAAGATAAGAAGGTGAAAATGTAGATGCTAACATTTGATCATCTTGGCTAATCTGGGTTGAGCCTAGAAACAAAATGTGCTTTCTTGTAGATGTAATAGAAGAAGGATTATTAATCACTTTTTCCATTTAGAAAGTGGTATAAAAAGTGGCAGAAGTAATGATATTTTTTTCTTGTTATGCAATATTGGCATTCGCATTAATTATTTAAAACCAACCTTTGATGCTTTTGTAAACACAAAAAAAACCCCAAGGTGGATGTTTCAGTTCTTGATACAACACCAATACTGAGAGTTTTCTTTCATAATCATGAATGTAGATTAAGCTCTCTTAGAGGCCTGCTAATAGGAAGGACTTGGGCAAGAATTTCATAATCTTGCTGCCAAGCAATGGAAGAGATGAAAAGTTAGTAGAGGTAGGAATTAAATTCGGAGATTCTCTCAACCAAACAACTACATGAATTTATGAACCTTTTGGACACAATCAACTTGAAACAACTTGATGCACAATCATGCGAACCTATTCGATAGTGCCCTTAATTAGTTGATCATCACATGACAAGAATTCATCAATAAATTCATTGTAAAAAGAATATTGTTGCAACAATGGTACGAAATTTCAACCCAATGTATTAGCCAAGTCACCTAGACCCCAACTATAACCTTTGTTACTTTCTCATCCCTACATTAACATGAATGAAAATATAAACATCTATCAAAATTATGATAATGAATATTAGGTAAACATAACGAGCATCGAAACCCTTATTTCTAATTTTGATAGCCTTGGAAACTTTAGAAACAAAACCTTGAACTATACTAACTTTTCCTAAAAGTCTCAACCCCGCAACATTAAAAATCTCATTCCTTCACAAATGTATGTCTTTTACTTCAAACCTCCAAGAATTATTCTTGTTAAATGTATTTTCTTTTTGCAAATTCTTCTTGTGCGAGATGAATTATTACAATTCCTAATTATTTTTAGGACAAAGGAGAGTATGAATGAAAAATGAAATCCTTCACATAAGGATATTTTTCCGTAGCAATAAGACATGAAAATATTATGAACATCACATAAATAACAACCATAATAACGATCCAAAAAGGACCTACGAGGCACAACATTGAAACTACCATAACATCAATCCAAAAAAGATCCACATGGCACAAAATTGAAAGTACTTGCAATGTTAGTAAGGGAGGGATAAATCACAACATCCTTGGACCCCATAGAATCTAGTGGGATCAATTATATAGTAGTTAATGGTGGTCCTCTATGTTTTCTTGGCCCTAAATTTTCCCTCTTAGAAATTTTGATTTTTACTTTTGTGCTCAAGTTGGCCCACTAATAAGTATTATTATATGAGTATATTTTCATTGATCAAATGGTGTTTCAATGTATGCAACTCTCTCTTCTCCTTGGGAATTCCTAGAGTGGCATTTTTGAGGAGTTTCGCTCCTACTCTGGCTAAATATTGGGTGGTTCTTAGTGAAAGAATAAAAACTAATGAAATTTATCTATTTATGCTCAGTCAAACTTCATCTCCACAGATATGAACAAATTGTATGTGAAATATTCCTTCAATTGTAAGGCTACAAAGCACTAGGTTTCATGCTAAATGATTGAGCTAGTAAATATGACACAAACCATATCAAAGTTCTAGGTGTTTTTTTTAATAAAAACAAATTTTATTTAAACACTGTTACAAGAATTCAACGTCTAATCAAAGATCATGTTGTAAATATATTTGAACTTGTAAATCACAACCCTGTTAAATGGCACTTGTATGTCCTCGATAATGACCAATGTTTGTTACAATTAAAATTTTCCTTAGAATTAACCACATAATTTTTTTAATAGACTTAACTATGATGTGATCAGAAACCCATTCATTCTTCTAGACCATAATAGCAGAACCTTCAGATTCTCACATCTTCCCTTGATGAATAAACTTTACTTGCCTTAAAATACAAAGGGATCCATTGTAAGTTAGATTTCTTTTAATTTTTATAATATATACAATCTTCAGTTATAAGGAAGAAATAAAAAACCTTAGAAAGTAATAGGTAAAAGCTTATGATATTGGATACACCCCTTCACCACAAGGAAACTCTATTAGAATCAAATTCGAGGTACAAAAGATAGTCTACACAAACATCCATACACTATCATCCTCGTGCAGAATGAACACATACATGTTTGTCATATCCATCAAGAACATCAACCCATTCAAGCTGCATTTCCAACTCACCAGACTCGATATTACGTAACCTTAAGCACACATCCAAAATCACATTTCCATCAACATACAGGGTGCAAGTTTCTTTAGACAAATGATTCTACTTTGACGGTACCAACTTGAGAATTGGTCTGACAAATGATGTGCTCTTCAGGAATTTTCAAATACTTACATACTCCCTATAGGTAAATTAAACAGTAAGTTAGGCTCAACCACTAATTTAAATAGCCTATTTTCACCTCAATTTTGCATACATTGTGACGCAGGGCTGACCCTGCCAACCCAAAATCATACTTCAATTGATGCTCATAAAATGCATCTCAAAAATTAGCTCTTAAAATCTCAAATCCTGGCAATTTCACAAACACTTTTACACACTAGTTCAGTCAGATTCTCCTTAAAACAATTGTGCCCTCCATAAGATCAACTCATCATGCTAATGTTCTAACACTGATTCTAATCGAACTTTCGATTCAATCCTTTCTCTTTAAAGGATAGATACATATACAGACTTCAGAAATTGACATTAACTGAAGTCGATTGTAAAACTTCTGTTGCTAATTAGAACTTACCAAATAGATCACTAGAAATACACTTTTTTCTCCCATTTGTGCACTACGCCTTCACTCCTACAGAATCTCCATCTTCAATCGATTTCTAGAGTTAGGCCTATGGTCCTTCAGCATTCTATTTCAATTAATACTGCTCCCTCCAGTTTTTGGAATTGAAATCTGCTTCAACCTCGAACTCGCTTGTTTTAATTCCAACGCTCCTACAGCATACATTCATCTCAAGCTGTGACACTTGTTTATGCCCTTCAGATAAACCCAGATCTCATCGGTCCTGAAGTTGCCACGCATTTAAATCTCCAGCTAACGAATTCATATATAACCATTTGAAACAGTGCTAAATACTGTTCATAACAGTTTCATAAATATTGTTATATCAAAACATTCAAGGCAACCCAGATCTATTCAACCAATGCTCGAATCAATTCACAATTAGCTGAATTGTAATAAACCACAGGAATTTGTTGTTTTCCCCACGATTTGATGAGATATCAATCGCTATTTTTAAGGTACTCCAACTCCGTCAAACATTGATATAATATTAATCACTATTCTACGCGCTCCAAGCTTGCGATCCGATCCAAATCTCTATACTCCGATGCAATTACAATAGTCACTCGCAAGTCACCATGTTTTGGAAGCCAAAACTGTTAATAACACCCACAGTTCAGATGTGATATAATTGGAAATCGCCAATCATTGGGTTCGGTGTCATTTCTTTGTGAGAAATGCGATATCTATTGGATCCGATTTCCCATAAACTTAATAAACCTTCCACATCCATTCCATTGTCATATAATGCAAATTTTTTTTAAACACAGTCAATCCGTTCCCATGGATTATTGGACCCGATATATCATACCAATCAACTGAATGTAATTTAAATCTGCTCAAAAGTTACATTAAATAATTTTCTTGCACCCATTCTCTGTGTTAACAGATTTCTTCCTGCTCGCAGATTCAATGATGCCAGGATCACTTTAAACATAGGAATTTCTACAATATAATATACAAATACACAGACCATCAACAATTCAAGCGATTTTAAACAGAAGACCACTATTCGAACTCCACGGCGCACTATATAAAGAGACACAATATTTATCTTTTTATTCTTAACGAACAGAAAAAACAGAGTCTCGCATTGTCTCAATTACATAAGAAAATTCCTCTGTCAAATAAAACACAGTTCACACACAACAACTTCTGAGCTTTCGCTCCATACAAAGAAACCCCACACTCACTCCCTACAAATTTGAGCTTTCGCTCCACACAATAACACCCCCAACACTGCAAAGATCTCCTCACTTATTACAATTTCCTCTCATTAATCCTTCCAGTAATTCTGCTAACAAATTGATACATAATCTTCTATTTTTAAAACTCTAACAGAATTCCCTATTTACTAGTTCTCATGCACACTTATTTAACAAATCTTATCTCTAATTTAAAATAAGGCAATGTCATACTTATTTCAATAACAAACTGTTTGAGAAGTTTTTTCCTTCTCAGTAATCCCGAATTTGACCAAACAGTTAATGAATTTTACTGTGATTAGCCACAACATGTGGACAATCCTCCACATTGCTGGCTAATGTTGATGCTCCTGCATCAGACTCCTGAAGTTTAAACTAACGATGATCTCCTGATCATGCAATTCTGTTCTATGTCCTCCTGGATCCCATACTTGGTTTGATAGTCTGTCCTTGGTTACTACTGTTGTTGTTTGTCCCTCAAGTCTTCCGCCTTTGTGCTGTAATTCCTCACTATCTGATGCTATCCTTTTCACATATTTGTTGCTACTTTGTTGACTTTAATTTGCAGTTTTCCATTCCCTTCACCTGTACCATTTCTTCCAGCCAATCTTCCTTTCTTCTTTTGTCCTGCATTTGTTTTACTGGAATGCTGTAGTATGAGTTTCCATAACTCATTCAATTCTTTGTCTATTTCACTTCTCCTGTGCTGAAAACTATTTTGCTACAACTGATTGTGTTCTTGGATTAGAACATCATAATCTTTGTGCCAAAAATCTTCCATATACATTTCTGAAATGTACAGATGCCTTTTCCCAGGTTCTTCTTCTGGTTTCTCATTCATGTATTCATCATTCCTTGCTTCAAATTCCAGCATACCTTCCATTCATCCGATCTGTTCTTCTTCGTTCAGATCGACTTCACACTGCCCTTTTCCTGCATATAAATCTTCATCAAAATTAATCAACTCAATAAACACAAATGCTTTACCTGGCTTCCTCATCAAAATATTCGACTTGTACAAATCTGGCATCTCATCTGGAAGTTCTCTCAAAAGTTCTGCCCCATCTTTATTAACTGCATTGTCCACAATATTTGTCTTTAATCCTCCTTCACTCTGGCTTTCTTCAAGATCAAGGATCTTCAATGACTCTGTGTATCCTTTGAATTCAAAAATTCTTTTACCATCCTCCTTGTTCTGTATGTGACTATGAGTAGTCATTTCTTCAACAGTCTTCAATAACTGTTTGTCTTTCCTCAAGTCAGTGTGGCCTGCAAACACACAACAACCTTCAGTTCTCAAAATACAATACCTTCCATTTTCTTTTGATGCTTCAAGCACTAATCCTCCATCATAAATCTTTTGGATTTCAGCGGATCCTTCTTGCGTGACTTCAAATCAATGTGAATTTGTTCAAGTTCCCTGAACTCGTTCATCAGTTTGTCATTCAACCTCCGTTGCAATAGCTTCCATTTCACCCTTTTCTTCAGTCTCCATTTGTATCTTTGGTCTTCACTTATCTTTCTTTGTACTACTAGACCAATTTTTAGTTCTTCATTCTACTGCGAGCTTCTATACTTCTACAATTTAATGCTTCCCTCAAATTCATTCTCATGTAGCTGATCATTCCTTCCAAATTTCTGGTTACTTCCATATTCATCTTGCTGAGTCAATATTGTTGTCTCCTTCATGTGTCTGAGGACATAACTCCTTTGTTGCTCCTGATCTTTCATCTAACCTTCAAATAATCGTTGCTCGATTTCTCTGATTTCAGCATCATATTTATTAATGTTGTCTTCGACACCTTTTCCTCCATCAGGTTCTGTAAGCTTCATTTCTCCTTTGGGTTCCTTGAGTAATCTTTCCAAGAATTTTATTTCCTTGTGAAATCTCTCGAGCAGTTCATCACAATTTCAATTCTCAGCTTCATTCTTTTCCTGACAATCCTCTTGAGTTGACTTATTTTCCACATCATCATATTGCAAGCATCTTTCATCAATTCCATTAAACAAATTCATTTGTTTACCTTTTTGTAGTCCCACTATGGAATTGTCATTAGACTTCTGACATATATCAACCTCATCTGACTGTTTTACACCAAACAGGATTTCATCTATGAACTCCTTCTGTTTCAATAGATCAACGCCTTCTTCTTCTAAAAGGGATTCACCATCATACTTTACCTCAAGATCTTCATTCCTGGTTGTGACAACTTCATCAGGCTGTCCATCATCCTCTGCATATCCTGCAAACATACACAAACTATAAGAATCAAAATCACAAGGCTTCATTGCCTCATCTGCTTCCTTTGTCAACATATCTTCGAATTGTTCTGAATTCTGCCAGTAGTCCAGAATATGTTCAACTAACCTCTCATTATCTTCTCCCCCCAACATTTCACCTTGTTCTGGTTTGCAAATGGAGACTTCCAATTCTACCTTTTCTTCTCTGAGTTTCTCTAATTCCTCTTGAGCACTCAATATTTGCTCAATCATTCTCCATTCTTCTACTATCTCTAACTTCACTTGCTGATTTCTCCTTTCCCGTAGTCTTTGCCATTTTACTCTTTTCCTCATGGTCCAAACACTTTTCTACAGCATCTTCATCAATATTCCAATCTGGAAATTTATCTCAGCTTTCTCTCGGTCAAACTCTTCTTGACTCATCCTCATGCCATTTGCTTTGGCATCTTCCCTTCTGTTGTGGCTTCTTTGTGAACTTCTGCTATGACTATCTGTAGTCATTTTCTGCTCCTCTCTTTCCATGAGCTCCTCGCACCTTTGCAACAAACCTCTGCAACAGTAAGTCCTCCTTACTACAATCTTACCTCACTAAGCTCTCCTCACTCAGTGTTTTGGTAAGCACGATCCCCTATCTGGAATCTTCTCTTGAGCAACACCTTTGCTCTCTCTAGGCTTCTGCAATCTCACACTCTCTCTTTCGAAGACACTTCAATTGTTCTCTTTGTCCAATCTCTTGTTGGATTCTACAGGTTCACTGCCACTTCTAAGGACTTTCCTTATTCTGCCTTTTAAGAACACATATGGTTCTTCTCTCACAACTTCTCTTAGTCTAGATTGCTACAATCTTCATTATTTCTTAAGCTGTCACCTGTATTTTGAACGAATTTCCTTTCTGTTGTAATCTAGTACTAAACTTCATTAAGAAAAAAAACATATTCAATTTCAACAGAGCCAGGCTCTGATACCAAAATTGATGCAGGGCTAACCTTGCAAACCCATAATCATACTTCAATTGATGCATATAAAATGCATCTCAAAAATTAGCTCTTAAAATCTCAAATCCTAGCAATTTCACAAACAGTTTTACACACTAGTTCAGTTAGATTCTCCTTAAAACAATCGTTCCCTCCATAAGATCGACTCATCATGCTAATGTTCTAACACTAATTCTAATCGAACTTTCGATTCAATCCTTTCTCTTTAAAGGATCGATACATATACAGACTTCAAAAATTGACATTAACTGAAGTCGATTGCAAAACCTCTGTTGCTAATTAGAACTTACCAAATCGATCACTAGAAATACACTTTTTTCTCCCATTTGTGCACTACGCCTTCACTCCTACAAAATCTCCATCTTCAATCAATTTCTAGAGTTAGGCCTCTGGTCATTCAACATTCTATATCAATTAATACTGCCCTCTCCAGTTTTTGGAATTGAAATCTACTTCAACTCGAAATCGCTTGTTTTAATTCCAACGCTCCTACAACATACATTCATCTCAAGCTGTGACACTTGCTTATGCCCTTCAAATAAACCCAGATCTCATCGGTCCTGAAGTTGCCACGCATTTAAATCTCCAGCTAAAAAATTCATATATAACCATTTAAAACAGTGCTAAACACTGTTCATAACAGTTTCATAAATATTGTTATATCAAAACATTCAATGTAACCCAGATCTATTCAACCAATGCTCGAATGAATTCACAATTAGTTGAATTGTAATAAATCATAGGAATTTGGTGTTTTCCCCACGATTTGATGAGATATCAATCGATTTTTTTAAGGTACTCCAACTCCGTCAAACACTGATATAATATCAATCACTGTTCTACGGGCTCCAAGCTTGCGATCTGATCCAAATCTCTATACTCTGATGCAATTACAATAGGCACTCGTAAGTCACCACGTTTTGGAAGCCAAAACTGTTAATAACACCCATAGTTCAGATGTGATATAATTGAAAATCGCCAATCGCTGGGTTCGGTGTCATTTCTTTGTGAGAAATGCGATATCTATTGGATCCAATTTCCCATAAACTTAATAAACCTTCCACATCCATTCCATTGTCATATAATGCGATTTTTTTTAAACACAGTCAATCCGTTCCCATGGATTATTGGACCCGATATATCATACCAATCAACTGAATGTAATTTAAATATGCTCAAAAGTTACACTAAATGATTTTCTTCCGCCCATTCTCTGTGTTAACAGATTTCTTCCTGCTCGCAGATTCAACAATGCCTGGATCACTTTAAACACAGTAATTTCTACAATATAATATACAAATATACAGACCATCAACAATTCAAGCGATTTTAAACAGAAGACCAGTATTCGAACTCCACGGCGCACTATATAAAGAGACACAATATTTATCTTTTTATTCTTAACGAACAGAAAAAATAGACTCTCGCATTGTCTCAATTACATAAGAAAAATCCTCTATCAAATAAAACACAGTTCACACACAACAACTTCTGAGCTTTCGCTCCATACAAAAAAACCCCACACTCACTCCCTGCAAATTTGAGCTTTCTCTCCACACAATAACACCCCCAACACTGCAAAGATCTCCTCCCTTATTACAATTTCCTCTCATTAATCCTTCCAGTAATTCTGCTAACAAATTGATACATAATCTTCTATTTTTAAAACTCTAACAGAATTCCCTATTTACTAGTTCTCGTGAACACTTATTTAACAAATCTTATCTCTAATTTAAAATAAGGCAATATCATACTTATTTCAATAACAAACTGTTTGAGAAGTTTTATCCTTCTCAGTAATCCCGAATTCGACCAAACAGTTAATGAATTTTATTGTGATTAGCCACAACATGTGGACAATCCTCCACATTGCTGGCTAATGCCGATGCTCCTGCATCACATTGAATTGCTAATTATAATTACAAATTAACACAAGTTTAAAAGGAAATTTTCCATTCTACATTATTCTATCATGTTGAAGGTGTTTGAAAAATTCTCTTTGAAAGCCTAAATAGATTCCATTTTTAAATAAGTTTGAAAATTCATGCTTCTATTCCTTTTTATAATTCATAGAAAGAAAATTAAAGCATGGAACATGATGTTGATGTGCACTATAAGATACCCCATTTCATAATATATCAATTTATTTCATCTTCCTTTTTCAATGATGCTTCGACCTTTGTTATAATTGGCATCCAAGGTATTAACTTTTTAAAAGGTGTCAGCTCAAGATATTGGGTTGGCCCAACCCAAAGATAATAGAAACCTGCATAGGAATCTTACATCCAATATATCGTAGAAATATTTTGTCCATCAGACAAATACTATTGTGTATATCTATTAACATGAAAAGGAGTCACAAATTCTTAACTTTGTGGCAGTCATAATTTCCAATTAAAGGGAGACCTCTCGACAAGGTGGAATGATTCTCTGCTTTCTTATTAGCAATGAAAAGCAACAAAAATGTTCTACGAGATGGAAATAATTGTAAGAACCACCAAACATAAAAATATGATAGACAAAACTTACCTTAGATGTAATCTCATATAAAGCTAGGTATGCATTAGTTTCCAACTCTGTGGTGTGTAAAGTCACCCACCCAACAATTACTAATGATTAAATTAAAATTGTAGAAGCCCTATTTCAAAATATACATGCATTTTTACATAAATATATACATAGTTGACATAAAAATATTTTATTTATGGACCACATTGTCCACTTTGAAATGTTTCATTGTTATTCATATATTTTTAAATATACTTCAATAATGAAAAATTACTTGACACTACATAGTGAAATATTTTATTTATAATTCACAATGAAATTTTTTATCATTATTAATATTTTTTAAATGCCACATACTAACCTTATATCAGGAATTGAATTAATTACACATTTCCCAATAAAGTTTTTATTTTCATTTGTTTTTTGTCTTTGAACATTGGAATGTTTTATTACACTGTCAACATTAAAATATATTTTTCTCTCTATACATGTATATGAAACTGATATTGAAATAAATTAATTAACATGGATATTTAAATAGTTTAGTTTAATCATGTATTGAAATGTTTTTGAAAAATAAAGAATGCCGCATCTTCCTCTCAAAAGTAAAAAAATAAGATTATTTTTTTTTATTTACCTTTTTTTATAGAAAGCTAATATACAATTATGTTGATTCACATGGACATAAAATTATATTATTTATGGTTGAGATTGATATTAAGACGTGTTGTTCATATGGGGTTGCCATATAACCAACAACAAGAATGAGAGTGTTATCATTGACATTGTACTATAAATAAAAATAACAACAAATATATATTCCGTTTTATTTTCCATTATAATCGAAGTTGTTTTTTACTTATTGAGTATTTCAGTTTTATCTTACATGACCAATTGAGCTCTCCCCATGTGCTTGAATTGGTAAATTCAATTTATATCATAAAATGGAAATTTAATTTTAGCGCATACATATATATATATATATATATATATATATATATATATATATACAAACATTTTTATTTTTAATTATTTATATATATATATATATATACAAACATTTTTATTTTTAATTATATGTTTATTAACTAAATTTCGTATGTTTTTATATGATTTTTAATCATATATTATAAAAGGTTATAGGGTTGAACATAATTAAATTAATTCTTTTTTGGATGGTAATTATGCAATCCTTTCATCCCAGTATTCCATGCAAAAGAAGAAAATCTCATTTTATTTTTCGTTAAAATATATAGACGCATAAAAAATATAAATCCCTTTAAGTATAAATTCATTTAGTTTTGATATATATATATATAAGGTAATAAATTATACGTATCAAAATTATTATGCAATAAGATAATTAATAAATTATTACTAAATTTAAAATTAAATTAAATTCATAATGAAAAATATATCACATAAAAAAAAAATCGCCTCCACTATTTAATAAATTTGGAAATAAAAAGATTTTCAATCATAAACCATAGTTTATGGTTCTTTGTTCAAATTTCAAGGATCTAACTTTATCTTAACTATGTAATAAATTTGGAAATAAAAGTACATTGCCTCATAAACTATATAATTTTTTTGGGAAGATTTTAAGGATAGAAATTTATTTTAAAATGTAAAAATTTTGGCTTTGTAAGCTATAAAATAGTTGTGATACCTTTTTACTTGTGAGACTTTTAATGATATAGTGTTTATAAAATTTTGGTAGTTTTTAGAATAAGATAGCCCAATTTTTATTTTTCTTCATTCTTTTTATCTTTGTTTGAACCAAGTGGGGGTACGAAATTTGAATCTAATGATTTAAATGACCAACTAAGCTACTAAGCTCTCCCCGTGTGCTTCAATTGGTAAATTCAATTTATATCATAAAATGTAATTGCTAAATTCTCCTTATAAATATCCCATAAAAAATATCAAAATACATCGAAAAAATCAAAATGGAAAAGCTTCAAAGATGAGATAAATGTGATAACCTAACTTGTAAAAATGAAAATAGCAAAGTTTCACAATTGAGATAAATGTGATAACCAGACCTACATGTGCATCAAACAACATTGTTTTCTTAACAAAACTTTGTTACTCCAAAATTCAATGTAAAGTAAATCAGTCTAATACTAAATCTAGAATTTTATTTTCTTAACACAACATCGTTACTCAAAATTTGATGTAATGCCAAGTCAAAAACGACAACCACGTCACCATAAACTTGGTGATTACAAAGTCTTGTTGTAACTATTTCAAACCACGTAATCATGCTCTAATTATTAGACTCCATTATAAAATAGAGAATTATCAGACTCCATTGTAAAATAAAGAACTACTCATGCAGAATTTTCAACTGTGACTATAACCTGTCTAGAAATTCAAGTTAATGGAAGATCTCACAATTACAACCTGATCTACTTCATTACAGTATTTTATTTTCATTAATTCAAAAGTAGAGAAATCTAAACCTAACTATCACACTGTCTTGTTGATGAGCTAGACTTTCCAGCCTCTCTATCACAAGGATTTCCAAAAGAATTAAGATTTCTGATTCTTTACCGAAACCCATCATGGATAGATCTTCATGGGTTATAATTATTGTAAATATCAACAACTTGAATGGTTAGACAAATCAAGATTTGGTTGACAGTTAAAACAGTGTGATCTAAGGGTGGAGGAAATCTCAATCGTCTAACAATAGATATGATGGTGCAGAAGAGTACAAAGTGGCAACTAGGGAAGTTATTCTTAAAAGAGAATGCCTTACTACATAACAAGATGGTATGACACAAATAATAGCATATAAATTAATTACCAGCCTAGATCCATCGTAATGCTGAAAGGAATCAAATATATCAAGGTGCAAACTACTTTTTTGAGTTCAAAACTTGAGGAAAAGTTTGCACCTCAAGATATTTCATCCCTTTCAATGCTTGATAGATCTCGGGTTAAGATGGATCATGCACATTGGACATATATTTTCCTTAAGTACATGAATGCGAGCACATGACTCTTTACACATGACATTTTTCAACTTCAGCGAATTGATCAATCCTCTCATGAAATTTTTGATGTGCAATATTTATATGAGTAAGAGTTTTAGGTTGATCTTGGACCCTTATATCTTCTACATCATTTACCATGTTTGAGTTGGTTATATAATGATTTCTTTTTCAATATTCTCTTTGGTATTCTTTTTTTAATTTCCTCTTTTCTTCAACTTTTTACAGTTGCCATTTCTGGTTGATTTTATCTTTGTGAATTTTATTCTATTCTTTGTTGTGTATTTCTTTATCGATAAGCTCTTAGGTATTCTCTTTGAAGTGCTCTTCTCTCGTCCTACTCTTTTTTGGTTGTCATTTCTAATTCCTTTGTATGTTCTTCATGCTCTTTAGTTGTCATTTCTTCTAGATTTTTTTTGTTGATTTTCTCTTTGTTGTGCATTTTCTTCTATTCTTTGTTATGCCTTTCTTTCTCGATATGCTCTTTGATATTCTATTTAACATTTTCTTCTTTCTTATTTTTCTTGTGCACTTGTTATTTTTATTTCATTTGTATGTTCATCATGTTTGTTACTTGTTACTTCTAGTGTTTTTCTCCATTCTTCATGCTCCTTAGATGTCATTTCCTCTGATTTTTTAGTTGATTTACTATTTGTTGTGCATATTATTCTTTGTCTCTTACTTCTTTCTCTATATGCTCTTTGTCGTTGTGTATGGCGTTCTCTTCTCTCTTCTTCTTCTTGTACACTTGTCACTATTTTTTTGTGCATTTTCTTCTATTCTTTATTGCATCTTTCTTTGTCGATATTCTCTTTGACATTCTCTTCTCTCTTATTCCTCTTCTTGTGTAGTTGTCCTTTCTGGTGATTTTCTCTGTCGACTTGTGTTGACTTGCTCTTCATGTTCTTCAGCTGTCACTAGTTGTGTCTTTCTTTGTTCATATATTCCTTGATATTCTCTTTGATATGCTTGATTATTTTCTCGTTGTTCTTCACTTTTCCTTTTTCTTCTATCTTCTTTTTGTTCATCATACATTTATTCCAAATTTTCCATTTGTCATTGTTGTTTTTTTCCTAACATGTTCACATGCATGTCTTCTTATATCATCAGCATGCACATTATTGATCTTGCTTTTATGAGAGGATATGGTAAATTCAATCACTGTAACATAGAAATCAATGCATTTAATTAAGATGATACATATTTCTAAAAGATTTAGAAATCATCATAATGCTGAAATCAATGCATTGTCACAAATAATTACTTTTTTAATATCCACTAAAATCAATGCTTAAATCCATGCATTTAATTTAGAAACAATGTAATACTGAAATCAATGCATTTAATTAAGATGATAAATATTTCTAAAATATTTAGAAATCATCATAATACTGAAATAAATGCATTTAATTTAGATGTTACATATTTTTCAAAGATTTAGAAAACAACATAATGCTAAAATCAATGCATTTAATTTAGATGTTAAATATTTCCAAAATATTTAGAACACAACATAATGTTGAAATCAATGCATTTAATTAGATGTTAAATATTTTTGAAAGATTTAGAAAACAACATAATGCTAAAAACAATGCATTTAATTTAGATGTTAAATATTTCCAAAAGATTTAGAAGACAACATAATGTTGAAAGGAATGAATTTATTTTAGATGTTAAGTATTTCTTAAAAATTAAAGCTAATTTAAAATCTAATTTACAAAGGATCAAAAACTAAATTTAAGAAGTTAATTTACGAAAAATTAAAATCTAATTTATAAACGAAGTTAATTTACAAAAGATTAAACACAAATTTATAAAAGATTTTTTTTCCTAAAGCCAACATTATACTAAAAATAAAAACATTATACTGAAAACAAAAACATTAGTTTGTTTAAGTCTCTTTTTTTTCAAACCATTATTTATTTAATAAAATTAATAAGTTTTCACTCTTCGATATGCTATATGAGATCCAGATATTAGCCTTGCTTGCGAATATTGCTAAAGATGTTGAAGAGGACCAAATAGCATTCAAGTTAATGTATCTTTGTCCTCATGTCTTTGTCTCAGTGTCTCTGGTCTTAGTAATGAATTGTAAGAATAGTGGATGGCAAACGCTTTTTATAGTTACTAAAGAGATACTCGTTTCAAAAAGGGAATCGTGATATAAGGAGACACTAGTTTGTTTGAAATTTTATTATTTAAATATTATAAAATCCTATTTTTATTTTAAAAAATAATAACTCATCTTTCCCGATTCACTTTTTACTTTTTAATAAGGTCATATTTTATCTCTTCAATGAAATTGTTATGATAGAAAAATAACTAATAAATTAAATAAATAAAAAATATGTTTATATTTATGATTATCCACTATTTTTAAATATATTAAAGTCTTAAAAGTTAAATTTAAAACTAATAATATCTAGGTTACTCTCTAGTCATAAAATATCACAATATTGTTAAAAAGATAAGACAAGGAAGAAGATTATAATGCACATATGTACCAGCAGTATAATATTTCTTTATATCGATTTGAATTTCTTCCCATCTCTTCATTCGAAAATTCAAATTTAGTGTGAAGTTATTTTACCAAAAACTCAATTTACCAAAAATTTTGTGGAGATAAACTGGAATTTTTTTTGGTAATTTGGTAAATATTAGAACACCAGTTTATAGAGAGATCACTAGTTTACACAGAAAGATACATATGAAAAATTTTAATGGTCAAATAAGATAAATAGTTTATAAAGAAAAAAGATTAGGAAATTTGAAAGACCAAACAAATATAACACACATATGTACACAAAGTAAAATAATTATTTATATCCATCTGAATTTCTCCCCATCTATTCATTCCAAAATTCAATTTACCGTGGAAATAGTTTTACCAAAAATTCAATTTACTTTTGGTCATTCGGTAAATATCAAATATGTATGGACTCGATTAAATATAGTTTAACTATTATTTTTGTTGTAGTAATATTATTATTTTCACTACACTCTCCCATCTAACACTCATTAATCTAACACTTACACATATAACATATCACATCTAATGCTCACCCATCTAATGTTCATACATCTAACACTCACCCACCCATCCACCCTAAACTGGGTTCACACATCTAACACTCACCCAACCATCCACCATAAACTGGGTTCACACATCTAACACTCACCCACCCATCCACCCTAAACTGGGTTCACACATCTAACACTCACCCACCCATCCACCATAAACTAGGTTCACACATCTAACACTCACCCACCCATCCACCCGAAACTGGGTTTTAGAGCACTCTTGGTGCAATGAGATAGAAAGCTTGAGCTATCATGTAAATGCGTAGCTATAGCAAATTTTGATTTAGGAAGACATTGAAAAAATTTAAACATGTAAAGTTCAATGGTGTTCAACCAATAAACCAAGGTGAGAACCCATTCTTAAAGCCAATAGCCATTATTTCCATAATTAACTATTAGTCAAATATTATGTTAATTAAAATCAAAACTAAAATATTATATATATATATATATATATATATATATATATATATATATATATATATATATATATATATATATATATATATATATATATATATATATATATATATATATATATATATATATCTATATATATATATCTATATATATATATATATATATATATATATATATATATATATATCTATATATATATATCTATATATATATATATATATATATATATATATATATATATATATATATGTATGTATGTATGTATGTATGTATGTATGTATGTATGTATATATGTTTGTGTTATACGCTATCCTAATTGTTATCTATGCTCTATTTACCTTTTTTCATATAATTTTAACCTTCAGTCATCTGTGGTTGATATTGTTGTGGCATCAGTGTTGCTGCCTGGGATCTTAGTGGAGTTGCCTCATTTTACCTAATGATATGGTAAGTACTTTTAATTATGCACCATCATCAGAGGTGAGTCTTGGCCTGTTAATATTCCACACATGTTTTTTGTAACGTATCTCCTGAGCGTACCCAGAAATTTAGCCTCTATACCCCCTATTCTGGAAAAATTTCTTCTTTTATACTTAAGATTCAGCTCTTGGCAAGAGTACCTGGATTCCATAATTGTATAATGTTTTATTATTTATATAAGGTGGATCCATGACGTGGACTTTGTCCATCTATAATACATTATGTCAGTCATCCTTTGTCATACCTTACGAATGGAAGTGAGGAGTAAATTTCAGCATACAATCAGCAACACTTTTTTCCAACCTCACACAAGCTTTATTGAACATTGATTTGAACTTAAGGTAACTTGCATGGTCACATGGCTAAGAATATTGATCACAATCCTACATGCATAGTCCCTTTTATGTAACATGTGAAAGAAAATAGACTAGTGTCATAGGATACCATTCTTTTGACATTCATGGCTTAGAAAACACTGAAACTTTGATTATAACATTTAGGAACATTGTCCCCTAACTGGTTTGCATATATCCATATCTTATGCCATTAGTAATTTCACACCTTAATCTATATACGACCATCCCAAAGAGTTAATTTCTTAACAACATTAATGAAATCATAGACATAAACACCCTACCATTATCATACTCAACAGAGGTTGTCATATACAATGGTCACATGTAATTTCTAGCATATGTAAAAATGTCTCCATGGCCCAGGTAATACAACTACCTGCTAAGTCCCCACTTTGGAAAGAAATAAAAATCACATGCATTTATCTAAAACTCAACTCCTAAAAACATAAGCACAGATAAGTCCACTTATATATAGTTACCACATGGAACTCATTTAATTGTTCGCATGCTTACAAATAACACCACATATACAAATATGAGATAACACTTTCCATGCAAGTAATAACTAACCAGAATGGTGGAGAACGTCACTAGATCTACTCATGTATAAGCATTACATACAATTGAATTAGAGAATTAAAATTATAACAGAGAGGGGAAAAACAACATACAGACATTCCTTGCATCATGAAAGTAATTAAAACATCACTTGGAGAGTAGAGCACCACCACCCAACCATGAATCACCTTTGATTCCCTCCGAGCTGAGGATCTTACAATGGATCAACTGTCTCCAATTGATCAATGCAATCGGTATTTAATACCCTCTTTCATGATTTAGCTTCCATTAGCGGCGTCCTGGTTTTATAGATTTTTCCATTTGCCTAGGTCTTTTCCAGAAAAGATCGTGTTTATATCCCATGAGACTTTTCCTCATAAAAGCTTGCCTTTATCTCCCGCGATGCTTTTATGTTTTTTCCTTGATGGATATTTATCTCCAATCCATCCGATGGTGATTTATCTCCAATCCATCCAAGCTTATCTAGAATCACATCTAGAAGATTTATCATGACTTATTTATCTCTATCCAATTCCTCAATGGGATTTAGAAAGAATCTCTTCTCTTAGTGCTCCACTCTCCAAGTGATTTATTTATTAATTTATTTAAAAAACATATTTGTTTCCACATTACATATAACACCTAGCTTTTCTCATCATATATTTACGTAGTCAAAGCATACAATGGAGGGGTGTTACATTTTGGATTCGATGCTCTAGGCCTTTTACAGGCATTTCCCCCTCTTGGTGATCTTCTGACCTGAGTATTATGATCAAAATGCTTTTTTCTAGCCTTTGCAACCCACACGAACCACAAATTCCAAGAAATTTAAGCAATAGTTATGTTTAGATAATGATTAATTTATATTCATTCTAGTGGTTTGCATAGAATTAGACCAAACGTCTAAAAGTTGAATTCAATATGTTTGATCTTGAATTAGAAATTGTAATGAGCACAAAGACATTATTTCTTCTCTCATCGTACTTTCAACACAAGATGGTGGTTCTAGTTCATCGTGACAGAGATTCAGTGCATTTTGTAGCTCTTGTGTCACAAAACATACATATTAATTCGAAAATACAACAAAAGAAATCCAGAAAATTGATGGCTAGAATAGCCTCCAAAAATGCATGGAGAAACATACCAATACATCTATAGGTAGAACCAAGTCAGACATCCTCCCTTTGGTAGTAGAACTGTCAACCAGGAAGGATTTCACTTGAACAATGTAGGATTCATGGTGGGAAGCCTTTTCTAATGACTTTATATCATTTGGGAACCAACTAAAATTGAATATGATTCTCCTTCTCCATCCACAATTTTTCCTACAAAACTATGTTACAAAATTTCACCTACTCTTGCTTTAGAGAAAAAAGTTTAAATGAAACAAAATAGACCTAGGCTATCTCCTTCACCTTGTGTTACAATGTTGCATTCATTGTTGGGTGCCTTCGTCATCTAGTGCCTTGGAAATCTACAGTCTGAAACGAGTTCTACAAGATTTGGTTAATTTAGGTGTACGAATGAATGTTGTTGGTGAAATATAAAGGGTTTCCATGTATATGGCCAAAAACTTTGTAACTTTGTGCACCCAGAATTAAGCGATCCCACAAACCCTATTAAAATTACAAATTCGTTGACCCACAAATGAGGCAGTCCCATAAACCCTAAAAAATATCTTTGCACCTCACTGAATGCTTCATTTGACTTCAAGTAAATGATGAAAAAATGGATTTATGAGATGCTTCCTTTTAGTTGTAGCACTACCCATCTATATCCTTCTTACTTCTTCCCATGAAGCCTCATTGTCTGATTGGACGGTCTGTGCCCTCGTCCAGTCTGTGGCCTACAAGACAACTCTTGTCGATGTGTTCATTATAAGGACGGGCCCGCCATGATGCACATTATATTTTGTGGCCGACCACTGACTTGTCTGTGAGAATCATGAAGCCATTTCACTTAAATGAAACATTATGCTTGGCATATTGCATGCTTTACAACACAAAAAAACGTAAATCATGGTAGTTAATATTCACCATAAATGAAGATTTCAATAGTAAATATCTAATCTCAACCATAAGGTTTTCACATTACTTGACGATGAAAATTACATCTATGATAGGAGAGTGGATACCATAATGATTAAGGAAAAGTAAAAACTATAAAAATTGTTCTACTATGGGCTCCAACTTGATTGAGGCACCAACCTCAAAGAAAAATAAGCTTCAACTTGTAGGCTACAAGTTGATTGAGGCACCAACCTCAATGGAATTTCCCACCTCCTTGTTCAACTTCTTGTGGTCCTATTTTCATAATATTTCAAACTACATCCACCTACTTTTCAATCTATATAAATATTCAAAATGTGTAAACTATTGTTGTCATACTCTTTTCAAAAACCTGTCATGCCTTATCCATACTTTGTTCCAACTTGTTCATCAATATGGTTACATGAAATCCTTCTCGAAACTTGTTCTTTCCCTATACCCAAAACAATTGTAACATACTCATAATCCTTCAAAAAATGTAACAATGGTTCTAATAATTAAAACTACATCATCTAGACTTTTCATGCCTTTAAGGTTATTCGCCACTTAACTCTAATCATCACGCTTATTCTATATTCCATTTTGCCTATAAGATGAGCCCAAAAACCTCCAAAAGACATAAAATCATATAAAAATATAAGAGAATTAACCATTCTACAAGATGAGAAAATCAAGGTGCATTCTACCAAAAAAACACTTTATAGGATGTACAAAATGACTAACGATTTGAAAAAAGGGTTAAATTTGGGGCACTAATAATCCCTCTATCAAAAAAGTTGACCAAGTCTAAATGGACTGAAATCCCTGACCTACACTACATAAAACATATCATATAACCAACTATATATTCAAAGTCGCATAGCTTAAAAACAAATGGTGACATCCCTTCATGGGAATCAAACACCAAACATCACATGAAGAATGAACACTTGAAGGGTCGAACCATAGACCCAATGCTTCGAGGAGCTGATTAGATTTCATTAAAACCATTGTTGATCATCCAATATACCCTATATAATAAAGGGCTTATCCCACTTACAATTTCACTATAAACATGTGACTTTGAACTTAGCACACAACCCTTTTTCATTGACCATGTGACCCTATCCTTGGGGTCCATGGTCATTTGCATTATGACATCATCATTCCATGTAAAATCCATGAGGCGTGCCACATGTCAACCATTTTTGGACACTTAACCAATCAGAAATTTCCATATGTACCTACCACTTGGTAGACCCTAAAGGTACTACTCCACTTGCAAACATCAACACTTTTGACCACTAAAACTGTGTCATGTGCCATCACAAGATTGACTCTTATGTCATCACCTCTTGGTAATTGGATTGTGCTAAGTGTGATCACAGGACTATCTCTTACATCATCACGTCTAACCAATCATACTACCAAATGCCATCTTTATTGGCCCAGTAGGAGTGGTTAAATGTCATGCATATCTGAACTTTGTGATCAAAGTTAGATTCACAAAATTTTAACATTGTTTATCCCTTTTAAACAATGCGCGATTTGTGTGTCCGAAGTCGCTCATTAACTCATCAATCATTGATCCGCCCTCAACATGTGTGAGATCCACCCTCGACATGTGTGAGATCCACCCTCAACATGTGCAACCTTTAACAAATTTGGTGACTTTTGATTTTGGCTCCATAGCTTAGGTCCTAAACTAATGTCAATTTTCAAATGGCTATAACTTTCTCATCTAAGAGGATTTTCTCAAAGTATGATATACCGTTGGAAATGTATTCACCAAGACTATCCAATAATGTTATCCATATTGTTACACAAAAATATCATCACCATGATTATTTGCAGTCAGTATGGGTCTATCATCACTTGTAATGTCCTCCTAAGCAAGTCTCAGACCTCAGCTCTTCAAGTCAAGCTTTGAAAATGAGAGAAGGACATTGAAAATCAATAAAACCCTGGTTCCGCACTTTCTCTCACTATTGCCTGCGGTCCCGCACCTTCTGTTTACAAAAACTGCAGACTTTCCCGCTCTGTCCCTAAAGGTGTGGGTGCGGACCCCTGTGAAAGTCAAAAAGGCGCAAGTTTATTCTAAAAAAATCACTTTGGGTTAATTCTAGATGATTCTAGAAGGAATTTTGACGTGGATTGGCCGCACTTAGGTGGTTCATGCATCCCAAAAGAGAAGGAGATAATCACTTGATGAGTGGAGCTATCCCTTTGAAGGAGGGATTTATCCCTTTGAAGGAGGACCTAGTAACTTCCCTCCATTGCACTATAAATTCAGGCATTGGTCTAGTTGCTGGAGAGGTTAGAAGCTGAACATTTTTTAGGGTAAATGCTGGTGAAATTAATACTTCCTAGTTGAGCTTAAGAGGAGAGATCACATACCTTTTTGGATTCATTTGGAAGAGAGTGAAACTTGTCAAAGTAGAGGAGACTTCTTGCTGGACCCTGGGAGGAGCTTGTACAGCGTCAAGGCACAGGTTGTAAAGTTCTTCTTGATTTGAATTAATACAATCAAACTCATTTTTCTCAACAAATTGTCTCATGTCATTTGTTTCATGAATTCCTTGACTTTCATGTTAAATATGTTTTATGATATTGGCTTTTCAGGTGCTATTTAATTTGTTTTCTTGTTTGTGTTTGCAGATTCACGACAAGAGAGCTCATTTGGATCGAAGGAGCGAAGGCTTCCACAAACTTGCATTGGACCTAAGGTAGGCCTAAAACACTTGTTTGCCTTTGTTTATAAAAGCATATTTAGAGAAAGATAGTGTGTGATTGGTTTTCTTGTCATTAGGTCTTCTTTAGATTATAGGAAGGTCTATCTGGTCAGCAAGATCGACTTATTCTGTGTGACAAAATGGCAACTCTGCTGGGGACTTGATTTTTTCCTTGTTTTTACTTTGACCTGAGAAACTGTGTTTTTGTTTCTTTTTTGGCTTGTTGTGTGTGGAATTGGGTAGAGATTTTAGATCCAGGGTTATTTTTTGTTCTTCATAGCTTTGGGAGTGGACCACACCCTAGCCTTTTGACACAGTGTGTACTTATCTGCACTTTTACTTTTAGCACAGAGCAGTACCGCACTTGTGTTAACTGTGGGTCTGCGGACCGTGTCAAAATTTTGAAAAACCTAAGATTTCCTCTATTAGTCAGCTTAGTTTTTGTTTAGAAGTTATTATCCACTGCCCAGACCTACATATAACCTGTCAGAAGCTTTCCTTAGGTTGATTTCACTGGTGTTAGGGTTTTAGATGAAATTCCTAGGAGTTTTTCTTGTTGGGTTTGTTTTTCATTTTGCTCTTGTAGTAGCTCTGAGCTTAGAAACTGTAGGGACCTCAGATCACCTTGGTGTCTACCAGCCTTCTTATGAGTCTGACCATTTATGAAATCTACCCTTGTTGAGGAAACCGCTTTGTGTTTTCTCTTTACAAAACTTCGAAAAGCTTGTGTTTAAAAGTTTGGATTTTCATTTTTAAAAAGAAAACAAAATTGGTTGTTTTTGACTGATTTGTGATTCTGCATAAATTGGTCCTTAGTTTACATCTAGCTAAGTAAAACATCCTTAAAAAAGACATCTTGTAGGCTTTGACTTCAAATAGGTTTTTATAGTTTATAGATCTCAAAGTTAGTCATTTGCATAGTTTTGAGTGTTTTATAAAAATAAAAAAATCTCTTTTGGAAAAAAGTTTGTTTTTTGTAGTGATTGAGTGCTTTGAAAAGAAAAGGGAAATTTTTGTGAAATAACTAGTTGTCTCGTTTTGAGTGCATTGGAAAGGACAAAAGCTCTTCTTTTAATTTGTGTGTTAAGAAAAATTTGTGTTTACAAAGTATTTTGCATTCTCAAGCTCTTTCCTAGCTAGAAGTTCATCGAAGAGAAAAGATTGTTTAAATCATCTTAGGTGCATTTTTAGTGATTTTGAGTCGAGTCTTCATACCACGAGTTTCATCTCCGCACCTTTTGACTTAAATAAAAACCAATAAAATAACGCTTAAAGTAAAATTCATCTAGCAACATTTTTATTTCTAGGGCTCTAATACACCAACATAGCTTAGGCTAGTGTCTTGGAGTAGGAGAGTAATTAACTCTCCAGGACAGTAAAAACAAACAAGTAGTTGTATCTTGTGGTAGGGAAGAAATCCAATTGTTGCATTTATGCTCTGAGAAAGCTCCTCTTAAAGGAGAAGCATGAGATCGTGTCCGAACCAGTGTGGGAATCAATCCTTCCTCATTGGGAACGATGCTAGATATTCACGTATTAAAAATGGTAAACCTCGGATTAACCATTGTCGAGGAGCCTGGGGTCACTTGTTAGTAAACCTTGGATTATTTCAAGGAGCTTTCAACGGGATTGAGCTTGCTACTCTACCCTTGCGTGCGTATCGGATCGTAGACTGTTCCCCCAGGTATATTTGTTTCAGTTGGTAACCTTAGTGGCCATATTCTTTAGGATTCTTCCTAAGGTGAGAGTGGTGGGAAGATCCCACTGTACCTGGAGCAAACGTCGGCTAGACTCACTTGGATTTTCTGGGGGGTTCTCTTCACTCGAGATAGTTAAGTGGAGGAACTTGTGCCAGTCTATTCATTAAGCAGGTTATCGGGGTAACTGTTCCAACTGCCATTTCTGCATTGAACTCTGCGACGTTGGATTTCATCACCAACTAGTGTTTTCAGTACGAAAAGTTATTATTTGTGTGTGTTTGATCTCCTAGATTCTTTAGGCATGTGATTCAAATTTGTTTGGTTCTTTAGAGCCTTTAGGTGGATTTCATTGAGATTTTACTTTGTTTGCGTGTGAAGTAGTTAAAAGTTTTTAACCGTGGATGAATTACTAAGGAAGTCCCGTAGACTTGAGGGCCAACCTCTTGAGTTTTCACCGCGCCAGATTGAAGGTTTGAAAGTCCTCGTAACTCCTAGAGACAGTAGAGTTGGGTCACCTGAAGAACGAGAGTCTTCTTTGGTGGTACATCCTGATTTTCAAGCTTTAGTAGCATATTATAATCCACAGTCAGTGTCTGTTTCCGAAGTTACTGGTAGCTTTTTGTCTACTAGTGATATAGGTGAGGAACCTGAAAGTGAATTTGTTGCTACTCTGACATTGGGGTTTGCTTCTCCAGCTTCTAGTGGTCCTGGTTCACCTAGGGTAGAAAGAATAATCACCCAAGATCTTCCTTCTGGACTTATAGCTATCAAAGAACTTGCTACTCCGGAAGAAGAAGTAGGCATCGCTATCACTGAAAATCAACCTATTATTGAGCTAAGGGAGCGTGAATCAATTTTTTACAGTCCACCTAGGAGCAGTACTTGGTATCTTTCGTTGACTAATTTCTCAGAAAACCCAGGGTTAAGTTTTTCACCACCTCATGTTCCTTATCACCTAACACCTAGAGGTTATTATCCTCCGTTAAATATGTCAAGACATTCGTCCATGTTTACTCAATCACCTGAATCCTTTTTATACAGCGGTCCTTCTATTCCCTCTGGGTATCAATCGCTTTCTGGTACTTTTTCGGCAGCATCTCCTCAACCCATTCAGCAAGGGTTATTAACTGGAAGCAATGGTACTAAGCCGTTGAGCATAGAAGATATTCTCATGATGTCAGGTTCTATTCCCAATCCTCAACCTCAAGGTGGCCAGTTACCGCCTGGGGTCAGCCTCAATTATCACCTGGGGGGCAACCTCAAGGTACCCAATTTGCGTCTGGGGGACAACCTCAAGGACCGTACATACCTACGGGATAGTACGTTCCTCAAGGTCAACCCCAAACTCAATATGTACCCCAAGGTCAACCCCAGTATCAATTTATACCTCAAGGTCAACCCCAGTATCAGTACGTGCCTCAAGGGTATCAACCCCAAGGTCAGTACTCGAACCAAGGTTTCCAACCACCCTCTTCTCAATCATATGTTCAAGGAACGGGAAATGTACCTTTGAATTATCAATCCTACCCTCAACCCGGTTATGGTCCTCAATATTCTCAACCTGTTATGGGTCCATACCCCGGAATTAATTTAGTGTGGGATCCATCGCAAACTCAACAGGTGTTGCAGCGAAATTTACAGTTGTCATCTCAAACTGGACAACCCTTAGTTTCTGGTACACCCTAGCAACCTGTCCAGTCTAATATTCAAACTTCTGTACCTTCGGTAGTTTCTCAGCTTGGGCCTAGTACGCCTCGTACTCCGCCTCAAACAACTGTTGCAACTGCCACAACATCTGTTCAATCTACCCCACCTACTTCTGGAGTACCGACAGCTCCGATTTCTACTTTTCCTGTATCTACTCCTCAGACATCTTTACCACCGTCTGGATCTACGATTCAAACTTTGGTTCAGATGCCTGTAGGACAACCTGGTTCACGTACGGTTGTCACAAGTCAACCACAATTTACTTATCAACTGTACCAGGGATAGTACCAATTCGGTCCTGCTATGCAGCAGCCAATCTATCAGTATCAACTGTACCCTAGGTACACATATCAACAACCTCAACAACCCCAGTACGGTCCGGTTAATCCCAGATTTCCGAGAGGATATAATATCCCAAATGCAATTCCTATTCCTAGTTATCCTGGATATCCTCCTCCTGGGGCTGGTCTCATGACCCAGAGTTTTAGGGTCCCTAATCGTCAGTTACCGTTTATCACAACTTTGGACTTGCCTGACTTGTCGCGCCTAACGAACGATCCCATTAATTATCTTCCGTTTTGGCCGCTCATGCCGAATAAGTTGCCTAGTAACATTCCTAAGTTCGAAGGTAAATCAGGAGAGGACCCATCGAACCATGTGATGACTTATCACCTCTGGTGTGAGTCTAACTCCATTTCAAATGATTCAATACGTCTAAGACTTTTCCAGCGCACTCTAATTGGTCTTTCGGCCAAGTGGTACATTGAGTTACCGCGAGGCACTTTTTATAATTTTATTCAGTTAGCTACCTCGTTCTTAACTCATTTTCAGTTGCTAGTCAGATATGACAATGGCACGGAATTGTTAACTTCGTTAAAACAATCGACGTCCACTTACATTTCAGATCATATTCATGAGTGGAGACGTCGACGGCGTTTAGTGAAGGTTTTTATTCTGGATCAGATCTTGGCTGAATGGTTCGTAAAGTCTTTGTTGCCAAAGATCACTGAAGATGTAGCCAAAGCCAGAGTTGTTTCTGAGGAGCAAGTAATTGCTCAAGCACAGTACCTTGACTTGGTCTATACTTAGTCAGGTACGTTACACGAGAAAATCCCCGATCTTCCCAAGCAAAATCAAATCGCTGCAGCTCCTTCGGGATCTCATGCCGCTGACAGTATGATTGGTACGGTTAACACTAAGAGTAAGAAGAAGTCTTCTAAGAATTCTTCTCCTATCATAACCTTGCCTGATTCCTTGACAGGAGATTCTTCCATGGAGATTTCCACCGATATTCACATTGTAGAATCATCTACAGCCAAATCAAAATCCGGTGGGAAGAAGAAAGGGAAGAAGAAGAATAAAACAGACAAAAATTCAAAGGAGAAACTTGAAAAAACGGAAACCAATGATGAAAAACGCAAACCTCATTATCCTTGTCTCATTTGTGACGATGAACATTTTACAAGAGATTTCCCTCATCGTGTAGAGGTTGCGAAGATTGTCAAAGGTTCCGAAACGCCTGCTATTTTGAAGGATCCTTTTCCAGCTCAAGAAAGTAAGATGATAGGTTCTTCCTCGAGTGCCAATGAAGAACCCATACTGATGATCTCCCATGTTAGGATTGTGACTCGATCGCATGATTATGGTAGTAAGAGTCCTGTTGATGGTAAAGAAGCAGAATCTTCTCATTCTAATCCATCAACCTCAGCTCTCGGTTCCTATCCACTACAGATCGAGAAACCTAATCCAGACTTGGTAATCAAACCGCCCGCCAAGGGTATACTTCGAAAGTCAGCTTCAATCCACATGCGAGAGGGGCTCAAAACTATAACATTGTTGAGGATTTAGCTGTTTCACCCTCAGCATTGTAGGCTTTGGAAGTGCTGCGATCATGTCCAGCACAGCGTAAATTACTTTTGTTGGCTATAGGAGCTGTTGACGTTTAGGACTCGAAACTAATAATTTTCGATCTAGAAAATAGTACACCATGCTTACCTCATCAAATGGCTTTCTAGATTCCAGTGATATTCAAATGCAGGCCTATTCATCGGACTGTGATTGATGAGGGAGCCTCAACGTGTATTATGTCAATACAGTGTTGGAGATCGCTTGGTTCTCCTTCGCTAAATCAATCCCTCATTATTCTAAAGGCCTTTGATGGCCATGGGTTTCATCCTTTTGGCATTCTATAGGATTTTCCTATAGGGGTTGAAGTAAAAACCGTTAATCTAGATGTGGAGGTGGTTGATGCCCCTTTAGATTACAACCTTCTCTTGGGTCGAAGTTGGTCTTACACTATGACAGCTGTCGTTTCATCGGTCTTTCGGGTTATAAAGTTTCCTCATAATGGAAAGATCGTAACAATAGACCAGCTGGCTTACTCTTCATCTGAACCAGCCTCTTTTGAAAGTATTCAGCATGTCGGTAAAACGACTATCCTGTATAAGGATGTTGGAGTAGGACTAGTTAAAGATGTCGGTTTATTGGGAACTTTTCCTTTTCCTCCGATCAACGCATCGTCTTCATTTGAAACCATTCATATGATTACATCAGACACCATTCTTTATGATGATCCTTGGATCATTCCTTCTGAATCTAACATAGACTCACTTGGTGATGTCATGCCTTTGAGTCCATATGAAATTGTGTATGAGGTCGTGCAATTGCTTACCAACCCATCTTCAACCGAAATTGACTTCATGAATGTGGTCCGTGAGGAATCACTTTTCACATCTAGCTCGGATTTAATCACGTTTTCTGAACTTGTTCACTCTAATGAGAAAATTCGTGAAATCCTATGTGTAGATGATTTACCATGGGAAGATCTCCATCACAGATCTTTGTTTTTACCCGAGAACTATTGTTTTGAAAATGATTTTTCATCAAATTTTACGACTGAATATGTCAAGGAACCTCAGAATCCAATGAAACATCCTGATTCAGAGTTAAATTTGGGAAACATCTCTCGAACTATTCCTATTGACATTTCGGTTAAGCTTGGGATTGTTGAGAACATTCATATAGGTGCCTCATGTACAGATGACGAAATACAAATATATAAGGCCCTATTTCAAGAATTCTGCGACGTGTTTGCCTGGTCCTATGAGGAAATGCCAAGAATTGATCTCGCAATTGTTGTTCATGAGATCAAGACTTACCCGGACACTAAACCTATCCAGCAACGTTTGCGTCAGATTCACCCAAGAAAAGCTGCTGCAATTAATGCCGAAGTTGAAAAATTACTCAAAGCAGGTTTCATTTATCTGATCCCGTTAACGGATTGGGTATCGAATATTGTTCCGGTTAACAAAAAGCTAGGGACAATAAGAATACGCATCGATTATAGGAACATTAATCGAGCCTTTCCAAAGGACAATTACCCAACTCCCTATATCGATCAAATCATTAATGATTGTGCCGGCAGCGAAATATTCTCCTTCATGAATGGTTTTTCCGGATACAATCAAATCAATATTCTACCTGCTGATCAACCAAAAATGGCTTTCATTTGTCCATGGGGGACATTTGCTTATTGCAAATTACCTTTTGGGCTCAAGAATGTCGGAGCAACTTTTCAAAGGGCCATGTCTTATGCGTTTCATGACATCAAGCACATTGTGCAACCCTATCTCGATGATTTGGCTGCTCATTCATTACATCGAGTAGATCACCTCGTCCATTTACGAGCAATCTTTATGAGGTGTAGGCATTATCGGATTTGGTTGAACCCACACAAATGAGTCTTCTGTATAGAGACAGGTCAATTGCTGGAGTTTGTAGTTTCGAACGCTGGCATTCACGTCGATCCCTCGAAGGTCAAAGCTATTGTCAAATTGCCTCCTCCTTCGAGTCTTCGCAAACTCCAAAGTTTGCAAGGGAAAGCAAACATTTTACGACGATTCATTCCTAACTACGCTGAGGTTACAAAGGGTTTTACCCGGTTGTTGAAATAGAATACTCCATTCTATTGGGATGAGATAGCTCAGAAATCTTTTGATGCACTCAAACACGCGTTGACCCATGCACCGTTATTGCATCCTCCCAACTACAACCAGGATTACTTCTTGTATCTCGTCGCCTCTCATTCCACCATTGGAATGGTCTTAGTTCAGGAAGATGAATTTGGAACTGAGCATGTGATATATTACCTTAGTCGAACTTTAAATCCAACTGAGCTAAAATACTCACATGTGGAGAAATTAGCATTGGCAGCTGTTCAAGTTGTCCAACGTTTTCGTCACTACATTTTACTACGTAAAACTACAATAATTTCTGATTGCAACCCTATGATCTACATTTTTACCAAGCAATTGCTAGGGGGCAAGTACTCTAAATGGATTGTTATCCTGCAGGAGTTCAACTTAGAATTTGAAAAATCTAAGTCTAAGAAATCTTTAGTTTTTGCAGAGTTAATGTGTGACTTCCCACGTGCTGACACGGAGACTGTGGCGGAAGAGCCCATTGCGGACGAATCCTTGTTTCTAATCAGCACTTTAGATCCGTGGTATGGGGATATTATCATTTATCTCCAGACCCAATCCTTTCGGCCAGAAATTTCAAGGTCAGAACGTCGGAAAATACGTTTCTAGTCCTAACAATTCGGTATTATTGGAGATACTCTTTGTCGCCGTGGGGCGGACTCTATTTTTCGACGTTTTTTAACTCACGAGGAAGCTGAAAGGGTTCTAAATGACTGTCACTCTGGAGCGTGTGGCGGTCATATGTCTGGGTATGCCACAACCCAAAAGATATTGTGCGCTGGCTATTTCTGGCCGTCTTTGTTTAAAGATTGTATTACTGCGGTCCGAAAATGCCACAACTACCAAATATTTGATCGAAAGATGTGTGTTCCACCTGATCCTCTCCACCCTATAATTGCCATTGGTCCTTTTTCCAAATGGGGTATCGATTTTATTACATGTAACCCTCACTCGGCCGGGGGGCATACGTATATCATCCTTGCGGTAGATTATTTTACCAAGTGGGCCGAGGCGATGCCTACATTTGAGGCAGACGGTAAGACAGCTGCAATTTTCATGTTCAATCATATAACTACTAGGTTTGGTGTCCCAGAAGCAATAATCACTGATCATGGGCGTCATTTTCGAAATGTTATGATGACCGAACTTACAGACCAGCTTGGTTTGCATCACGATAGTTCAACTCCTTATTATCCACAAGCTAATGGTCTGGTTGAATCCATCAACAAAGTTTTAATAATCATGATCCGATGAATCATTGGCATTCATTGGTCGAATTGGCATAACATGATATTTTCAGCGCTTTGGGTGTACCGAACTTCAGTAAAAACATCAACAGGGTTCACTCCTTTCCAACTAGTCTATGGTCTGGAAGCTTTGTTACCCATTGAATGTGAAATCCCGTCACTGCAAATGGCCATCAAGTTACTTCCAGCCACTTCCGAAGAGGAAAAGCGTTTGTTATACTTGGCTCAATTAGATGAGAATCGACGTGACACTGCATTGGCGATCGAGACTCACGCAAAACGTATGAAAGCTCAGTATGATCGAAATGTGACCCCTCGAAATTTTTCGAAAGGAGATCTAGTCTTAGTTTACGATCAAGCTAATGATAATTTAGGCACTGGAAAATTCGTTCCTATGTGGCATGGTCCCTATGTTGTCAAGCGAAAGCTAGCAAAAGGGCCCTATGAATTGGTAGACTTTGACGGGGACTCTTGAGGTAAACCCAGAAATGGTCTTTACCTGAAGAGGTATTATGCTTAAAGAATGGGTATGGAGATTTTTAGTTAGGATAGTTTTTCTTTCTAGCTGGCGTGTTTTAGTTTAAAAAGTGTGCTTAGCTTAGAGAGTGTTTTTTGTCATTATTCCCGCTTATCTTGGTTTTGTTCTTGATATTGCAGATGTCGATGCCTCTCCAAACATACATTGGTTTCGCTGATGGTGCTTGTCATAATACACAGAATATTTCTTCCGCAGCTTGGGTTATTTATTCACCCTCTGACGAGTTAGTATCTCTGCATGGGGTAAGCCTCGGTCAAGCAACGAACAACATTGCCGAGTATAGCGCAGTGATCGAGTTATTATCTGAATCTATTTCATTTGGGATTCGGAGTTTGATAGTGAGGTTAGATTCTGAACTCGTTGTATTACAGCTTAATAGAGTGTATGGCATTAGAAATCCAGAGTTATTGAGATTATTTTTTAGAGTGCGTCTCTTGGAACGTGAATTTGATTATATTGAATATCAGCATATTCCAAGATCTTTAAATACATTAGTAGATGCAATTGCTTCTCGAATGTTAAGTAGACATTTGCAATAATCATACATGTAAATTTAAAGCCATTCCATAACATGATTTACAAGATAAGCCAATAATAGTGATATATATATATATATATATATAGGAGTGTGTCAAAAAATACATCGTCCTCGATCATAGGTTGAAAAACACCTTATGATCGGCAAAAATGATAAGTACAAAAAACAAAAATGTCATATGCGCCAAAAATAGGTGATCATCCTATCACTGGGGATGATCTCAATAAGAAACCACTGCATAGGCCACCTTGCAAAGGAACCTCCTAAAAGGTCCTGGGACCCCAATCACATAGCGCTGAAGTCGACGAGGAATGTCATCTATGGTGGTCTCCGTAATATCTCCTGTCAAGCGCTCAAGATGACCCTCCAACTCGGCCAAAACCTCTGCTGATTCGTCCTGTGGGGCTGGCGCGGCTGTAACTGGTTGTTTCCTCTCATAAGGCTGGAGAGCGGCTGGTCACTGTGGACCCACATCTACATTTGAAACTTTTACTATCAGTTTTGGGACGATGGAAAAATAATAAAAAAATTAAAATAGGAAAAATGTTGAAAATGATTTTACCTGAGTCATCCCATTTCTCTCCTGGTGGAAGAGCCATGTCTGGGTCACCACGAAAATCTACCCCAGCGTAAAGGAAGTCCTGAATAGAAAAAACCTGGTGTTCCAACCATTGGAAATACTCAGGTTTGAATCGAACAACCTCTGTCCCCTTGTCCGGATGACGGGCCATAACTACGACCCATCGCATCAGTTTGGGCTGTTGAGGAAGCCCAGCTCCAACAGTAAGGTGCTGCAGGATCAACATGGGAACCCTCTCCAGACCAAAGCTCACAACCAAAGCCCCATAACCAAAGGTATTTAGTTGTCTGTTCTTGGCTCTGGTCAGTTGGCCTTTCACATTGGCCAACACAGCATCGCACCAGTTGAAGATGGTGCCTCGAAAGTAGTCAACTGCCATACGCATCTGGGATCTGGTGGCAATATGTAATGTGAAACTCCCGCAAAGTCTAGTGACAGTAAACGCGATCACCATGAGTTCAGGAAGGGATATGGTTTTTATGTCTATCCCTTTGTCTCTAGCCTGGCTGTTGTAGAACTCTAGCCAGAGGCTATCGACAGACTGGCCACCTGGCCTAGCCCCGAATAGAGTCAAGTCTTCACCTCTCTTAGGCAAACCGGTCAAGAAATATATATCTGCCAGCTTGATTTCGAGCTGGTGGCCACCAATGAAGAAGCACTGGTCCTGTATGCTCCATTTGTCAACCAGCCACTGTAAGAAATCCACCTAGGCCCTCATGCCAGGTATGGCCCAGAATTTGTACAAGCCGCACACCTTCAAAGCATCAATTGAAGGTTGGTGATTGCATGTGGCAGCATCCACATCCTCATGCTCTCATTCACGCCAATCTAGCATGATGTACTCTCTGCATCAAGTAAAACGATAAATTAGAATGCTAGAAATTAATTTGTTTGGGTTAAATTTGAGAATTTTTGGGTTAAAAACCCTTGCGGCGGGGACCACACCCTATTGGTTAGACACAGTGCGTGGGTCTGCACCTTGCCTACATGGAAGGTGCGGACCCCTGACTTTTTCCCCATTGAGAAAAAGTCGGGGTCCGCGGGCTGGCAGTGGTACACCTGTGGGCCCCCGCGCGTGAGTTTTAAGCCTAAAAACGCTCCAAAGAAATAAAATAAAAACCCAAAACAAAAAATGAAACAGTTGAAAATAAAGAGTAGGATGATGTGTATTACCTGCAGAAGATGGCGTTCGATTCTGACAGTTGGATCTTCCGCAATCTTCACGGGAAGTTTTCTGAACAAAAGCATTATTTTCTCACCGAAAACTCAAACGGTAAAAATGAATTGACAAAAGCACTTTTTATAAGTTTTTTGAGTAAATAAGTCGCAAATATGTTTATGTTTCACTTTAGAAAGGTATTTTTGCAACATTTTTATCCATTTCAAACAGGTATGAGTAATGTTTGTGTTTTTGTTCAGGATAACGGATTATTCAGGCGAAATCTATTATTTTCGACGAAAAAACATTTAGAGTCACCTTTAAGCTCTTTTCTGACTGCTGAAATATGAAAAGATTGTCGAGTTTTTCTTTTAAACTCGTTAAAACGGAACTAAAAGACGGTCCACTTACAACTCTTTTTTAACCGTAAAAACATGAAAAGATTGCCAGATTTTTGTCCTTTCAAATTCGATATTGGTTATAAAATGACTTGTCGTTGATCGTTTTTTTCCTTTTTCGAATCAGGGGCACTAATTACAAAAATTACTCCTTGGTCGTAAAGATCAAGCAGTTCTCTCAAGTATTATTTTATAATTTTTCGGGCTTGGGAGACACAAATATACGAAAAAGGTCAACCTTGGAGTCTTCTTAAGTTTTTTCAAACTCTCTAAAATTGAAAAACGCCGAGTTTCTCCTATACTAGACTCGTTAAAATTTCACAGTAAAGGACCTGTTCAATTACAAACAGGAATGAACCACTCCTTCTTAGGGTTCGAATTTAAACTAAGTTGGACTCATCCGAAGGATGAGCCTATAATCAAGCTAATGTTATCCTCCACAAGCTTGTCAAAAATAAAGAGGTACTTGCTAGAAATGGTGGGGGAAAAGAGAGAAAAATGAGCCTGTTTGTCATACTTTGTAACCACTCTTAAACACGACACTTTTATTCACCTGGGTTGGGAAATCCTTTGCCTAACAGTTGATCAAACCACATTGAAAGTCTTCAGCCGATTTCTGGGTATTAACTTTGGGTCAATTGTCACCAAGCCATCTGTCGTGTCGTTATGTGTTCAAGAGGTCACTGCCAATAAGCCATTCATCTGCAAAATATCTGTCATCCATCTTGACCATCCCTAAGTCAGTCCTTGCAACTAAATTTCTTCAACTTGATCTATGATTTTGTGTTGTGGGCTTGCCTGCGATGGATTGCTTTCTATCGACTTCAGCTCATTATCTAGAAAGATGATCTAGAAATCGTCAGTACCTTGGGATCTGCATGCCTCAATGGCAGGTTTCTCGCCTTTGACGACAGGTTGCGTCATTGACCTTCGATCAAAGGATTCAGTGACATGTTTGACATCAACACATTTATTCACATCTCATGGATTGTACTGGGTACTTTGAGAGCCATTGACATCACTGGTGGTTTCTCTCACACTTGTTAACGGTTTACATCATTGACTGGTAATCAAGTGGTTTCTACCATGTTCGACTCCAACACATTCATTCGCATGGATAGAATCGTACTGTTTCGGGAAGTAGAAATGAAGACCCTGGATCTAGTTTCCACAATCCAGGCTGCGAGGAATTTTGTATTCATTATATAATGGACTATTGACAAACAGATGGTTGCGTCCATACTGTGTCCACATGAGTCTATACTTGTGATGTGTTACAAGATCATTCCTGTATCAAAGTAGTAGTTAGTTTTCTAAGTCATTTTTGATCTGAGTATGGGAATGCCTACCTCAGCGATGATATGATCTCATATATATATCTTGCATTGAATGTTTTTACAGGTTCCAACCGGGCTCTCCACAAGATGATCCTCGAAATGATAAAGTACTTCACTCTTCCTAAATGATAAATGAAATCCTCATCTACTACAGACTTCGCACTTTAGGGGGCAATCTGTTACACAAAAATATCATCACCATGATTATTTGTAGTCAGTATGGGTCTATCATCACTTGTACTATCCTCCTAAGCAAGTCTCAGACCTCAACTCTTCAAGTCAAGCTTTGAAAATGAGAGAAAGACATTGAAAATCAATAAAACTTTGGTTCCGCACTTTCTCTCACTATTGTCCGTGGTCCCGCACCTTCTGTTTACAAAAACTGCGGACCTGCCCGCTCTGTCCCTAAAGGTGTGGGTGCAGACCCTTGTGAAAGTCAAAAAGGCGCAAGTTTATTCTAAAAAACACACTTTGGGTTAATTCTAGATGATTCTAGAAGGAATTTTGACGTGGATTTGCCGCTCTTAGGTGGTTCATGCATCCCAAAAGAGAAGGAGCTAATCCCTTGATGAGAGGAGCTATCCCTTTGAAGGAGGGCTTTATCCCTTTGAAGGAGGACCTAGTAACTTCCCTCCATTGCACTATAAATTCAGGGATTGGGCTAGTTGCTGGAGAGGTTAGAAGCTGAACATTTTTGAGGGTAAATGCTGGTGAAATTAATACTTCCTTGTTGAGCTTAAGAGGAGAGATCACATACCTTTTTGGCTTCATTGGGAAGACAGTGAAACTTGTCAAAGTAGAGGAAACTTCCTGTTGGACCCTGGGAGGAGCTTGTACAACGTCAAGGCATAGGTTGTAAAGTTCTTCTTGATTTGAATTAATACAATCAAACTCATTTTTCTCAACAAATTGTCTCATGTCATTTGTTTCATGAATTCCTTGACTTTCATGTTAAATATGTTTTATGATATTGGCTTTTTAGGTGCTATTTACTTTATTTGCCTGTTTGTGTTTGCAGATCCGCGACAAGAGAGCTCATTTGGATCGAAGAAGCGAAGGCTTCCACAAACTTGCGTTGGAACTAAGGTAGGCCTAAAACACTTGTTTGTCTTTGTTTATAAAAGCATATTTAGAGAAAGATAATGTGTGATTGGTTTGCTTGTCATTAGGTATTCTTTAGATTCTAGGAAGGTCTATCTTGTCCGCAAGATCGACTTATTCCATGTGACAAAATGGCGACTCCGATGGGGACTTGATTTTTTCCTTGTTTTTACTTTGACCTGAGAAACTGTGTTTTTGTTTCTGTTTTTGGCTTGTTGTGTGTGGAATTCGGTAGAGATTGTAGATCTAGGGTTATTTTTTGTTTTTCATAGCTTTGGGAGTGGACCACACCTTAGCCTTTTGACACAGTGCGTACTTATCCGCAATTTTGCTTTTAGCATAGAGTGGTACCGCACCTGTGTTAACTGTGGGCCTGCGGACCCTGTCAAAATTTTGAAAAAACTAAGATTTCCTCTATTAGTCAGCTTAGTTTTTGCTTAGAAGTTATTATCCACTGCCCAGACCTACATATAACCTGTCAGAAGCTTTCCTTAGGTTGATTCCACAGGTGTTAGGGTTTTAGATGAAATTCCTAGGTGTTTTGCTTGTTGGGTTTGTTTTTCATTTTGGTCTTGTAGTAGCTCTGAGCTTAGAAGCTATAGGGACCTCAGATCACCTTGGTGTCTACCAGCCTTCTTATGAGTCCGACCATTTATGAAATCTACCCTTGTTGAGGAATCCACTTTGTGTTTTCTCTTTACAAACCTTCGAAAAGCTTGTGTTTAAAAGTTTGGATTTTCATTTTTAAAAAGAAAACAAAATTGGTTGTTTTTGACTGATTTGCGATTCTGCATAAATTGGTCCTTAGTTTACATCTAGCTAAGTAAAACATCCTTAAAAAAGACATCTTGTAGGCTTTGACTTCAAATAGATTTTTATAGTTTATAGATCTCAAAGTTAGTCGTTTGCATAGTTTTGAGTGTTTTATAAAAATAAAAAAATCTCTTTTGGAAAAAAGTTTGTTTTTTGTAGTGATTGAGTGCTTTGAAAAGAAAACGCAAATTTTTGTGAAATAACTAGTTGTCTTGTTTTGAGTGCATTGGAAAGGACAAAATCTCTTCTTTTAATTTGTGTGTTAAGAAAGATTTGTGTTTACAAAGTATTTTGCATTCTCAAGCTCTTTCTTAGCTAGAAGTTCATCGAAGAGAAAAGATTGTTTAAATAATCTTAGGTGCATTTTCAGTGATTTTGAGTCGAGTCTTCATACCACGAGTTTCATCTCCGCACCTTTTGACTTAAATAAAAACCAATAAAAATAATGCTTAAAGTAAAATTCATCTAGCAACATTTTTATTTCTAGGGCTCTGATACACCAACATAACTTGGGCTAGTGTCTTGGAGTAGGAGAGTAATTAACTCTCTAAGACAGTAAAAACAAACAAGTAGTTGTATCTTGTGGTAGGGAAGAAATCCAATTGTTGCATTTATGCTCTGGGAAAGCTCCTTTTAAAGGAGAAGCACGAGATCGTGTCCGAACCAATGTGGGAATCAATCCTTCCTCATTGGGAATGACGCCAGATATTCACGTATTAAAAACGGTAAACCTCGGATTAACCATTGTAGAGGAGCCTCGGGTCACTTGTTGGTAAAACTTGGATTATGTCAAGGAGCTTTCAAGGGGATTGAGCTTGCTATTCTGCCCTTGCGTGCGTATCGATTCATAGACTATTCCCCTAGGTATATTTGTTTCAGTTGGTAACCTTAGTGGCCATATTCTTTAGGATTCTTCCTAAGGTGACAGTGGTGGGAGGATCTCACTGTACCTGGAGCAGACATCGGCTAGACTCACTTGGATTTTCTGGGGTTTCTCTTCACTCGACACGGTTAAGTGGAGGAACTTGTGCCAATCTATTCATTAAGCAGGTTACCGGGGTAACTGTTCCAACCGCCATTTCTGTATTGAACTCTGCGACGTTGGATTTCATCACCAACTAGTGTTTTCAGTACAGAAAGTTATTGTTTGTGTGTGTTTGATCTCCTAGATTCTTTAGGCATGTGATTCAAATTTGTTTGGTTCTTTAGAGCCTTTAGGTGGTTTTCATTGAGATTTTACTGTGTTTGCATGTGAAGTAGTTAAAAGTTTTTAACCGTGGCTAAATTACCAAGGAAGTCCCGTAGACTTCGGGGCCAACCTCCTGCGTTTTCATCGAGCCAGCTTGAAGGTTTGAAAGTCCTCGTAACTCTTAGAGATAGTAGAGTTGGGTCACCTAAAGAAGGAGAGTCTTCTTTGGTGGTACATCCTGATTTTCAAGCTTTAGTAGCAGATTATAATCCACAGCCAGTGTCTGTTTCTGAAGTTACTGGTAGCTTTTCGTCTACTAGAGATATAGGTGAGGAACCTGAAATATCTAAACCTGAAAGTGAATTTGCTGCTACTCCGACATCGGGGTTTGCTTCTCCAGCTTCTAGTGGTCCTGGTTCACCTAGGGTAGAAAGAATAATCACCCAAGATCTTCCTTCTGCACTTATAGCTATCGAAGAACTTGCTACTCCGGAAGAAGAAGTAGGCATCCCTATCTCTGAAAATCAACCTGTTATTGAGCTAAGGGAGTGTGAATCAATTTTTTACAGTCCACCTAGGAGCAGTACATGGTATCTTTCGTTGACTAATTTCTTAGAAAACCCAGGGTTAAGTTTTTCACCACCTCGTGTTCCTTATCACCTAACACCTAGAGGTTATTATCCTCTGTTAAATATGTCAAGACAGTCGTCCATGTTTACTCAATCGCCTGAATCCTTTTTGTACGGCGATCCTTCTGTTCCCTCTGGGTATCTATCTCTTTCTGGTACTTTTTCGGGAGCATCTCCTCAACCCATTGAGCAAGGGTTGTTAACTGGAAGCAATGGTACTAAGCCGTTGATCATAGAAGATATTCTCATGATGTCAGGTTCTATTCCCAATCCTCAACCTCAAGGTGGCCAGTTACTAGGGACAGTACCAATTCGGTCCTGTTGTGCAGCAACCAGTCTATCAGTATCAAGCGTAACCCGGGTACACATATCAACAACCTCAACAACCCCAGTATGGTCCGGTTAATCCTGGTTTTTCGGGAGGATACAATATCCCAAATACAATTCCTATTCCTAGTTATCCTGGATATCCTCCTCCTGGGGCTGGTCTCATGACCCAGAGTTTTAGGGACCCTAATCGTCAGTTACCATTTATCGCAACTTTAGACTTGCCTGACTTGTCGCGCCTAACGAACGATCCCATTAATTATCTTCCGTTTTGGCCACCAATGCCGAATAAGTTGCCTTGTGACATTCCTAAGTTCGAAGGTAAATCAGGAGAGGACCCGTCGAACCATGTGATGACTTATCACCTCTGGTGTGCGTCTAACTCCATTTCAGATGATTCAATACGTCTAAGACTTTTCCAGCGCACTCTAATTGGTCTTGTGGCCAAGTGGTACATTGAGTTATCGTGAGGCACTTTTTATAATTTTAGTCAGTTAGCTACCTCATTTTTAACTCATTTTCAGTTGCCAGTCAGATATGACAATGGCACGGAATTGTTAAATTCGTTAAAGCAATCGACGTCCACTTACATTTCAGATCATATTCATGAGTGGAGACGTCGACGACGTTTAGTGAAGGTTTTTATTCCGGATCAAATCTTGGCTAAATGGTTCGTAAAGACTTTGTTGCCAAAGATCACTGAAGATGTAGCCAAAGCCGGAGTTGTTACTGAGGAGCAAGTAATTGCTCAAGCACAGTTCCTTGACTTGGTCTATACTCAGTCAGGTACGTTACACGAGAAAGTCCCTGATCTTCCCAAGAAAAATCAAATCGTTGCAGCTCCTTCGGGATCTCATGCCGCTGACGGTATGATTAGTACGATTAACACTAAGAGTAAGAAGAAGACTTCTAAGAATTATTCTCCTATCATAACCTTGCCTGATTCCCCGACAACAGATTCTTCCGCGGAAATTTCCGCCGATATTCACATTGTAGAATCATCTACAGCCAAATCAAAATCCAGTGGGAAGAAGAAAGGGAAGAAGAAGAATAAAGCGGACAAAAATTCAAAGGAGAAACCTGAAAAAACAGAAACCAATGATGAAAAATGCAAACCTCGTTATCCTTGTCTCATTTGTGACGATGAACATTTTACAAGAGATTGCCCTCATCGTGCAGAGGTTGCAAAGATTGTCAAAGGTTCCCAAACGCCTACTGTTTTGAAGGATCCTTTTCCAGCTCAAGACAGTAAGATGATAGGTTCTTCCTCGAGTGCCAATGAAGAACCCATACTGATGATGTCCCATGTTAGGATTGTGACTCGATCGCATGATTATGGTAGTAAAGGTCTTGTTGATGGTAAAGAAGCAGAATCTTCTCATTCTAATCCATCAACCTCAGCTCCCGGTTCTGATCCACTACAGATCGAGAAACCTAATCCAGACTTGGTAATCAAACCGCCCGCCAAGGGTATACTTTGAAAGTCAGCTTTCAATCCACATGCAAGAGCGGCTTAGAACTATAATATTGTTGAGGATTTAGCTGTTTCACCCTCAGCAATGTCGGCTTTGGAAGTGCTGCAATCATGTCCAGTACAGCGTAAATTAATTTTGTCAGCTATAGGAGCTGTTGACGTTAAGGACTCGAACCTAATAATTTTCGATCTAGAAAATAGTACGCCACGCTTTCCTCATCAAATGGCTTTCCAAATTCTAGTGATAGTCAAAAACAGGCCTATTCATCGGACTGTGATTGATGAGGGAGCCTCAACGTGTATTATGTCGATACAGTGTTGGATATCGCTTGGTTCTCCTTCGCTAAATCAATCCCCGATGATTCTAAAGGCCTTTGATGGCCGTGGGTTTCATCCTTTTGGCATTCTACAGGATTTTCCTATAGGGGTTGAAGGAAAAACCGTTAATCTAGATGTGGTGTTGGTTGATGCCCCTTTAGATTACAACCTTCTCTTGGGTCGAAGTTGGTCTTACGCTATGACAGCTATCATTTCATCGGTCTTTCAGGTTAAAAAGTTTCCTCATAATGGAAAGATCGTAACAATAGACCAGCAGGCTTACTTTTCATCCAACCCAGCCTCTTTTGAAAGTATTCAGCATGTCGGTAAAACGACTATCCCATATAAGGATGTTGGAGTAGGACTAGTTAAAGATGTCGGTTTACTGGGAACTTTTCCTTTTCCTCCGATCAACGCATTGTCTTCATTTGCAACCATTCATATGATTACGTTAGACACCATTGTTTATGATTATCCTTGGATCATTCCTTCTGAATCTGACAGAGACTCATTCGGTGATGTCATGCCTTTGAGTCCATATGAAATTGCGTATGAGGCCATGCAATCATTTACCAACCCATCTTCAACCGAAATTGACTTCATGAATGTGGTCCGTGAGGAATCACTTTTCACATCAAGCTTGGATTTAATCACGTTTTTTGAACTTGTTCACTCTGATGAGCAAATTCATGAAATCCTATGTGTAGATGATTTACCATGGGAAGATCTCCATCACAGATCTTCGTTTTTACCCAAGAATGATCGTTTTGAAAATGATTTTTCATCAATTTTTACGACTGAATATGTCAAGGAACCTCAGAATCCAATGAAACATCCTGATTCAGAGTTAAATTTGGGAAACATCTCTCGAACTATTCCTATTTACATTTCGGTTAAGCCTGGGATTGTTGAGAACATTCATATAGGTGCCTTGTGTACAGATAGCGAAATTCAAATATATAAGGCCCTATTTCAAGAATTTTGCGATGTGTTTGCCTGGTCTTATGAGGAAATTCCAGGAATTGATCCCACGATTGTTGTTCATGAGATCAAGACTTACTCGGACGCTAAACTCGTCCGGCAACGTTTGTGTCAGATTCACCCAAGAAAAGTTGCTGCAATTAAAGCCGAAGTTGAAAAATTACTCAAATCAAGTTTCATTTATCCGATCCCATTAACGGATTGGGTACCGAATATTGTTCTGGTTAACAAAAAGCAAGGGACAATAAGAATATGCGTCGACTATAGGGACATTAATCGAGCCTGTCCAAAGGACAATTACCCAACTCCCTTTATGAAGTATGTGAGGTATGACAATGGAATTTTACTCATTTTTACTTAACTTGTTGTAGGATCATGTGATGCTTCATTCATATGCAACTTGTGAAAAATATCATCAAATATTAAATTTTTATTATCACAATGAAATAGATGACATGGATTCTTTTCATATTCATTCTCAGGGTTTTCAATTCCATCCTTTTTATCAAGGCATTATGTTAATAAGTTTCCATAGATAAACTATTATATAAGGGTTTATATGCATTGACATCAAATATATATGCACATTTATGATAAATAGGAGAAATCAAATCAATATTTTAAGATGAAACATTAAATGTCAAAATATAAAAATTCTCATAGATAACATAAAAAATATATGTTCTTCCATTATTCCTATTCGGTGTATATTTATTCCTAACAAGGTATAAAACCTATTCATAATCAGATTGATAACTAATTTCTATAACAACAAAGATGATTTAATTCTATAAAAAATTTGCAAGGCTATTTTTTAGAAATAATTTCCTAAGATATTCCTTCATGATAATCAGGAATGTCTTCCTCTCCCATTTTCACATTTTTGCACTTGCTTCATTGTTGTAAAAATCCTTGGAAGAAGAAGAAGTATAAATCAGTATCCTTGGAACTATATGTAGAATTATCTAATAGAATAGATTCTAACCATTATCCAAATGTATCTTAATTGTCATGAACAGGAGACTTTTGGCTTACCAAAAGGGTAGCACGTACGTCTTCATCTTGCTTGCAAAGTAATATGTGAGACATTAAATTGGAGTTTTCCTCCAATTTTCTTAATGTGTTTATAGAATCATGTGATGTCTAACTCACATGAAATCTATGAATAATATCATCATCTATTGAGTTTTTATCATCATAATGAAATACCTAATATGTGTCTTTTTCATACCTTTCTTTAGGGTTTTCAATTTTGTCCTCATTAGTAAGGCATGATGTTATGCTTTTTCATATAAAATGTTTATTAGATAATAATTCATTTTCATTGGCATCCAATAGCTATTCAAATTTATGATTAATACAATCAATCATATAATTACTATAAATTGCAACACTAAATGTCAAAGTATGAAAATCTCCAGTGATAGATTCATCAATTGTGTTTTTCCTAAAAATCTACTCACATGGGTGTATGTTTATGCCTAACAAGGTTTAAATCATATTCATTAAAAGTATAATGATTAATTTTTGGAACAAAAGGAATATTCTACTCTTGAAATTTTTCAACCATATTAATGCTTTTAGGGTGTAATATTTAGAGCAATTAGCAAAATGGAGGAAGATGGAAGAGTAGAGGAGATAGGAAGAACAATGTTGCTCATGCTCTAGATGAAATTTCAAACTGGTTCTAAATCGTTGTACCTGGATTCCATAGAGGCTAGAGTCCACTTCTAGTGAGTCACCATCACATATTTTTTGGATTTGATCGCATAATACTAAGCTTTGCACTGATACGTGACCAAGAGACATCAATTGCAAGTGGCTGAGCTAGTATTTCCCCAAACTCAAGTATGATAGTTTTTGGTCTTGATAGCTTGTCTAGTTGGCTCTACCCTATTTTGTCTTATATGTGTATGAGTGTATTGTAATATTATTGGTAATTAATTTGTAAGTGGAATTCCAAGTGTCAATCTTGGAATGTGAAAAGACACAATGTGATGTAATGAGTTAATTTGTAACGAAGTTGAAGAGTCATGACAGAAGTCCAAGAATCACAAAGGCAAGTTGAAGAGTCACCCCCTCTTGTTATAAATATAACCTCATAACTCATGTAAAGGGATTTTGGGAGCCAAGCATTTGGCTAGGCTTAGGCTTAAAATTAGGAGCTTGTGATTTTGTTAAAGCCTTGGCTTCTCCGTAGCATAGAGGGAGTAAATTTCTTTGGAGGATCAGGTGATGTTGACCTCACATTCCACTTTTGGGGATAGTGGTTCATCAATGGTGCATGTATGATTGCAACTTTCACTTATTAAAAAGCTCAGACCTGACATGTTTTCATGCATATGTTGTAAATTCAACATGACTATTCTCGTTATGTTTGTAATATATTTTATTTAACTTATTCTTATTCTTACAAACTATTTCGTTTGCATTAGTAAAAATCTTGTTGAATGTGTGTTGTTGTTTAATTCATCATTGTTAACTTCTGAGTTATTTTGCTTATTAGTTTGTGATGTCATTTATGCTCGTGCATTCCTTTCAAGCTATGTACTGTTACAGGGTTTTAGGCAGCTCACTCATTTTCCCTTTTGTGTGGCAGAACCTTCATGCATTGCACTTGACTCTCTGTAGGGTCACACACTTGTTCTCACCAAAGTCACTATACATCACTCTATGTGTTATTGCAGCCAAGGCACATCGTTAAAACCAATTGCATCAGCAATCGGTCTATATTCCTGATGGGACTCCTACACCAAATTGTGTGAGGTCTAATTGGTACTTCATATCAAGTAAATCCTATGAATGTTGGTGGGTCCAACACCGTCAACACTAGCATATGCCTTAAATTTATATCTTCTGAAGGAAATTCACAGCAACTAGACAGAACAGTCAGAACTTCATTACTTCCCATAAAAATATTAATATAGTTCAAATATTTGTATAAGTAGGACAATAAGAGACACACCTAGTAGTGAATCAATCACTCTGAATATGAAAGCACTTTTGTATTTGTAATTTAATTTTGTGAATACAAATTCACTTTTCGGTATGTTGATTAGATATCATGTTGATTTTACTTTAACCAATACCTCCTCTAAAGAGGTAGGCCTCCCTCCTCAGCTAGGAATTTTCTATGCATTGTAGTGTAGTTACAGTTTTATTTTGTATTTTGTTATTTCCAGTAATTCCTCTATATATCATATCATCGTAACTCTGATCCTTTTATTCACACAATGATGCAACTCTAACATTTTGTCTAGGTATTTACACATTGCTACAACTCTTGAACATATACATAGCTCAATTTTTCTAGTACACCATCCTGGCATCGTGTTGTTTGGATGTATTTGGAAATCCCTTAATGAATTCCATGGATATGATTTCCCATTTCCACTCAAGGATTGGAAGTGGTTGTAATACCGCTGGATGTATGCATTTGACTTTGATTTGTTGGAATTCTAGGCATCTAGAAAAATAATTAGTGATTTCCTTCTGTATTCCTAGCCAATAATATAAATTATTTATGGTTATAATTTTCTAGTAATGAAGATTACCCAAATAAGGTATTTTTTGAAACTCATCCATTATGAGTATTTTCAAGTTGATTGCACAAGGTACATACCATCTATCTTTGAACAAAAAATACCATCAATAGTCAACTTGTAATTATTTCTTATTGTTCCCTTTGGTTCTTTTTGTAATCATTCATTCACATACTAGAAATCCTCATCATGTAGTAATGCTTCTTTAGTCTTTTCATTATTGTGAATGTCATGAGTGTTCATGGCTTGCAAGTGAACTACTTGTATACTTCTACTAATTTCATCTACTACGAGCTTTTCCTTCCCCTTAACAAGATTGATTTCAAAATCAAATTCCCCAATCAAATCCAACCATCCATCTTGTCTAGCATTTAACATAGTCTTATCAAACAAGTATCTTAATCCTCCATGATCTGACATCAACACAAAATTTCTACCAAGCAAGTAGTGCATCCACATCTTTAGTGCATGCACAATTTCCTTTAGTTGCAAGTCATGATTCACATAGTTACTCTCATGCTTTGTGAGTTTCCTTTATTCTTAGAAGATTACATGTCATTCTTGCATCATGATTCCTCCTAGTCCTTCCTTGCATGCATTTGTGCAAGATAGGAATTGCTTCTCTGGGTTTGCATCTTCATGGGCCAGTACGATTAAAATAATGATTAAACATTGATTAAGCATCTTAATTAAGAATATTATTAATTAATCTCGTTCATACCATTCATCATGTTTTATGTAAAAACACATTATTCTAATTATTCTAGTTATTTCATCAATTCAATGAAATATCTAATAAACCACGATGAATTCCTTGCACATCTTTCAATTTGTTTCAACTTTTCCATGGGGAAATGAATATGAATTAACTAAGAATGAAGACACACATACTCATAACTATAGAAGAATTTTTGTTATCCATCTATCACGCATTGTTAATCCTTTGAGAGCAAAATTGAGCTAGTATATTCAAAATCCATTCTTGTCAACTAAGAAAGCATAATGCATAGTTTCTCATATCAATCATGAACTAAATATTGAACAACATGGTTAAGACACTAATAAAAAAGCATAGACACACAAGATATCATACTTGTCATAAGCATAACATTGAACATCATGGTTCATGATTCAAATATGAAATTGTAATATAATTATCTATATGTATTGAACTAGCTGGAAAGTGGAGGAGCTATTTCCACTCTCCTCCCAACCATAGGCTAGATACACAATAGTTGTCATGCATTTGACCGCCTTTGCACTGGATCCATTATTTGAGGAAATATTCATTTAAGGAATTCACACCAAATTCTTGGTTTAACACTCAGAATATGGAGCCCACTACTCAGATGATTTATCAACTTCCCTCTAATAGTCAGTGTTGAGGTGGTTTATTAGTTGTACTGAAAATAAGAACTAGGGAATTTTATGAGTTGCTCTTAGCACTAAACATCATAGTGTCCCACTCTTTCCTTCGAGTTCATTTATAGAGATTCACCCAAGGTTTAGATGGGGTATTTCTTAGTCTCAAGAGTTGAAATCCATTGTCCAAGTTGTTTATCAACTGTCTTTTCATAGAAAGCACCATAGGGATCTAATGTCCACTTTCTAAGTGGTTTATTGGCTACATAAAAAGCACCATAATGACTTATAATTTGATTTCAATGTGGTTTATCAACTATACAAAAACAACCATAGTGATTTAGTCATCCATTGAGCCTCTAGCACTAACCACACAATCTTAAACAAAATAATCTAGTGGGATCACACACAGTTAACTAGGTATTCACACAAAATTCTCATGGGTATAACTCATACTTAGGGCTCTACATACTAGCTGAGACACAACTTTGTCTTCTATGATCAACAATGAAATCCCTCAAAAACCGACAAACCAAATAACTAGCAAACCTGTGAACCAACCAACGAGAGCCAACTTAGAGCCAATATACCATTCCTCCCATGAGAGCCCACTCCCTCTTCAGTTGTGCATTTATATGTTTTGTGTTAGTGCCCCTTTGTGTGTTTGAGAGGTCGTTGTCCTATATCCTCGATGGAATAGGGGGAAAAGTGCATCGTGTTTTCCTCCATTACCTTTAATCACGTCTTATAAATTAACTATCAATAAGTAGCTCAACCAGGTAGGAAATAAATGGCTCACTAACTTTAGTGTTTAAGCTCAAGGCTGATTTCATGTCTTTCCAATCAAGCAAGCTCCATCAAATTTTGGGATTTGAAAGGCCATCCTCCCCTTTAATAGACAATTAAAATTAAATATTTAAATCACAATATATCATCTAGTAATGGCTCATATGCCCATTCTAACATTATAGTCAATTTAGAAAAATGAACGTAAATGTGACTGTTGTCACATGAAATAGGTTGTGATAATATTAGTTATTAATTTTCTTATGTTTTTAGATTATTTTTTCGTTTCCTTTTCTTGCCTCCTCATAATATTTTGTGTTGTCATAAGTTAAAAAGAGGTTGGTATTTCTCTTAGGAGTGACCATGACTAAGGAAATATTGTCAGTTACTTGAATTTCTAACATCATAAATTATCTCTCATCTTCATTGAGGGGTCCTTCCTAGTGACTTATTATTAACCTTTTTCTATGGATATTAGGATCCATATCATAGAACCCTCTAGTAAACATAGACTTTATAAATGGTATATGCATATATCACACCCAAATCACAAAAATGTCCAAATAAAATTAGTATGACACCACTATGACTTATAAATCATCCTAGATATTTTAATACCTAGTTCATGAGACAATGCTTTATTAATATTTTTGTACTTTTTAATGACTTGATAAACAATAAACAAATGAACTAAATTTTTTGACTAATGTTAAATGAAAAATACAAAGAGATGTAAGACATGATTTACCCTAATATGACAAATTTTTTATTTTATTTTATTATATTAATTAATTTTAAAATTGATTAAATAATTTACTATACAATTTCTTAAATTAAATTTATATTTGTATTATATGAAAATAACTTATAAAACATAAAATTTTAAACCAGTACCTACTGCTCATCTTAATTATAGTTTAATGAAACAAAAAGGTAATAAATACAAAGATTTCATTACGAAAATAAAATAACTAATAAAATATTATATTGTTGAATGTCATCACCAAAAATTAAAAAAATATGATTAACTAATATTGTTTATATTAAAATACATATATCTGTATATGTATGTGTTTTATGTTTATTAATATATATAATTATTTATAATTAAATTTATTAAAGTATGTTTCTAATATAATAACAAGTGGCCATAAAATGAAAATGTTGTGAAAAATTATAATTCATGAAAATAGAAATAATAGAAATAGAAAAAGAAAAAAACTAAATGAAATGAAAAGGAAATAAAACAAGCCTGTAGAGGTTTGGCCTCGTGGCCAGTGGACAATCTGTTAAGTCATCTGTTCTGCTTTGCAGGTCACGAGTTCAAGTCTCATCTTACCCGAGGGCCGTTCTTTCACGCTGGGTGGTTCCTCCTAGACGTGAGTATGATACCACCACAGGTTCCTCCTAGACGTGAGTACGATACCACCACTCCTAGACGTGAGTACGATACCACTCCTAGACATGGGTACGATACCACCGCCATTGCCGATTCTGCTAGTCAACATAAAACAAAAAGGAAATAAAACAAAAACAAAATATTAGTAACTAATAGAAATGGAAGTTACTAAAAAACTCATAATAAGACCTCAACCAATCACCTTACAAATAAATAGATAAAAATTGAATTACTAATGTTAAACTATGGATAATCATCGTAATTTTTTTGTCAAAGACAAACTAATTTTTTTGTCAAAGACGAACTAATACCTAGTTAAACTAAAAACTGAATGGATTATACCATGTCTACATTAAGTATAACAATGTCTGCCATCCATCTAGACACTAGTATAATAAATTTATAAAAATTGAATTACTAATGTTAAACTATGGATAATCATCATAATTTTTTTGTCAAAGACAAACTAATACCCAGTTAAAGGAAAAACTGAATGAATTATACCATTTCTAGGCTAAGTATAACAAAATCTGCCATCCATCTGGACACTTGTATAATAAATCTCGCCATCCATCTTGACACTTTTTAAATAATTTTTATTTTTCCTGGTCATCGATGTAATTTGCATCATCAAGTCATTGGAAAACCCATGTGTTGAGATTAGATATTTACTATTAAAATTGTTTATGGCAAATATTAACTACCGTGCTTTACGTTGTTTTGTGTTGTAGAGCATGCAGTTTGCCCAGCAGAATGTTTCATTTAAGTGAAATCCCTTCATGATGTTCACACACGAGTTAATTGTCAGCCACACAATACAATGTGCATCATGGTGGGCCTGGCCTTATAATACACACGTCTACGACACGTATCTCATAGACCATAGCGTGGAGAGGAGTTTGACATCACGGGAAGAAAGAAGTGGATGGGAAGTGTTGCAAATAAAAGGAAGTAGCACATAAATCCATTTTTTCATCGTTTATTTGAAGTCAAATGAAGTCATGTGGGAAAATTTGTTTTAGGGTTTATGGGACCTCTTCATTTCTGGGTCCAAAGAGTTCTAATTTTAATAGGGTTTGCGGGATCGCTTAATTCTGGGTCCACAGAGTTACGGAGTTTTAGCCATATATATACGGTAACCCTTTCTTCTGTACCGATAACATACATTCATTTTAAAAAAAAAAAAATTGTCTCAGAAGGAGAGCAAAACTCGTTTTTAGAATATATCAACACCAGGAATTCAAAAGAAACATGTTGACTCCTTACTTTTAGGGACAATGTTACTTCACACATTACGCTTATAAGACAATCCCTCTCTGTATCATTATCAAAATTCATCTAAGTAAAATTCAAAAAATTATACAATGCTCGAATAGTAGCAAGCCTCACCTCATTGTTAATCTGAGATGAATTCATTCCTTGCACAACAACTGTAAGGATGGAATTCACCCGATCTTGGGAAATACTATTTGCAACAACCTCCTCACAAAGATATCCAAGACTTTATATAGTCGCCTGTTTGGGATGTGTGGGTGGTTCCATTTGTGGGTCACCCATGTTAAGTAATCATGTCCTTCTGAGCTATGGCAATTAGCTTTAAGGTAACTCAATGCCAGCAATCTTTGCTATAACCTGTGATGATGAAGTAGATTGATCATCTAGAACAGGTGAAGAAATATTTTGTAGTAAGAATACCTTGGTCTGATTCTTCATGGCTCCATCCAGGGATATCCATCTATGTAATGTGCATTGATCTTTCAGGATTTCGGCTCTCACATCTGAAATTCATGTTTTCCTTCAAGGACATGTTTGACATTTGTAATTCATCTTTTTATTTTACTCTCAAAGTGAAAGTAAAAGATAAAAACTCAGTTTGTTCAGAAATTGAAATTAAGGTACCTCAACCAGATTCCTTTGAAATGCATACTCATAAAAGCTCACAGTTTGTTCAGAACTTAAAATTAAGATACCTCAACCAGATTCCTTTGAAACGCATACTCTTAAATACTGAAAGCGCCTAGATTCAAGAATATTTGCATACATTTTACGTCGATTAAAACAATATCAGAGGGTAAGTTAAAGAGAATTCATAGATATATATTTTGCCGAAAAAGCATTGTCCTTGAATTTCCAATGGTAATAATTTCATATCAATTGAAATAGCTCATATTAAGCATGAAGAAATTGCATAAATCCCACTATACAAAGAAAAATTTCTTATTAAGTACAACATGGAAGTTCACCATGATAAATCAGGAAAGATAAAGAAAACCCTTAATATTGACCACTAAATGTCAAGGAATAAAAAAAGTAATAATTACTATATTCCATTTGAATCAATCAGACAGACTAGAAAAGTAGATTAATGGCATGCTTGGGATTCAAATCAAATCAAATTATTAATGCAAAGGAAAGCATGATTCAAATCAAATTATTAATGCATTGAAAAAAATTATTTTGTATCTGCATTCTTGATTTGAAGCAATCCTAAATATAAATGCAATGGATAAATGATATTTAACCTATCAAATTAATAAGCGGCAAAGACATGGAAGATAAGAAGGTGAAAATGCAGATGCTAATATTTGATCATCTTGGCTAATGCATCTGGGTTGAGCCTAGAAACAAAATGTGCTTTCTTGTAGATGTAATAGAAGAAGGATTATTAATCACTTTGTCCATTTAGAAAGTGGTATAAAAAGTGGCCGAAGTAATGATAATTTTTTCTTGTTATGCAATATTGGCATTCCCATTACTTATTTAAAACCAACCTTCGATGCTTTTGTAAACACAAAAAAATCCCCCAAGGTGGATGTTTCAGTTGTTGATAGAACACCAATACTCAGAGTTTTCTTTCATAATCATGAATGTAGTTTAAGCTCTCTTAGAGGCCTGCTAATAGGAAGGACTTGGGCAAGAATTTCATAATCTTGCTCCCAAGCAATGGAAGAGATGAAAAGTTAGCAGAGGTAGGAATTAAATTCAGAGATTCTCTCAACCAAACAACTACATGAATTTCCGAACCTTTTGGACACAATCAACGTGAAACAACTTGATGCACAATCATGCGAACCTATTCGATAGTCTCCTTAATTAGTTGATCATCACATGACAATATTCATCAATAAATTCATTTTAAAACGAATATTGTTGCAACAATGGTACGAAATTTCAACCCAATGTATTAGCCAAGTCACCTAGACCCCAACTGTAACCTTTGTTACTTTCTCATCCCTACATTAACATGAATGAAATATAAACATCAATCAAAATTATGATAATGAATCTTAGGTAAACATAACGAGCATTGAAACCCTTATTTCTAATTTTTATAGCCTTGGAAACTTTAGAAACAAAACCTTGAACTATACTAACTTTTCCTAAAAGTCTCAACCCCGCAACATTAAAAATCTCATTCCTTCACAAATGTATGTCTTTTATTTCAAACCTCCAAGAATTATTGTTGTTAAATGTATTTTCTTTTTGCAAATTCTTGTTGTGTGAGATGAATCATTACAATTCCTAATTATTTTTAGGACAAAGGAGAGTATGAATGAAAAATGAAATCCTTCACATAAGGATATTTTTACGTAGCAAGAAGACCTGAAAATATTATGAACATCACATAAATAACAACCATAATAATGATCAAAAAAGGACCTACGAGGCACAACATTGAAACTACCATAACATCAATCCAAAAAAGATCCACATGGCACAAAATTGAAAGTACTTGCAATGTTAGTAAGGGAGGGATAAATCACAACGTCCTTGGACCCCATAGAATCTAGTGGGATCAATTATATAGTAGTTAATGGTGGTCCTCTATGTTTTCTTGGCCCTAAATTTTCCCTCTTAGAAATTTTGATTTTTGCTTTTGTGCTCAAGTTGGCCCAATAATAAGTATTATTATATGAGTATATTTTCATTGATCAAATGGTGTTTCAATGTATGCAACTCTCTGTTCTCCTTGGGAATTCCTAGAGTGGCATTTCCGAGGAGTTTCGCTCCTACTATGGCTAAATATTGGGTGGTTCTTAGTGAAAGAATAAAAACTAATGAAATTTATCCACTTATGCTCAATCAAATTTCATCTCCACAGATATGAACAAATTGTATGTGAAATATTCCTTCAATTGTAACGCTACAGATCACTGGGTTTCATGCTAATTGATTGAGCTAGTAAATATGACACAAACCATATGAAAGTTCTAGTTGTTTTTTTTAATAAAAACAAATTTTTTTTAAACATTGTTGCAAGAATTCAACGTCTAATGAAAGATCATGTTGTAAATATATTTGATCTTGTAAATCACAACTCTGTTAAATGGCAGTTGTATGTCCAAAGGAGATGTGGTCAAGCATATATTAAGCCTCGATAATTACCAATGTTTGTTACAATTAAAATTTGCCTTAGAATTAACCACATAATTTTTTTAATAGACTTAACTATGATGTGATCAGAAACCCATCCATTCTTCTAGACCATAATACCAGAACCTTCAGATTCTCACATCTTCCCTTGATGAATAAACTTTACTTGCCTTAAAATACAAAGGGATCCACTGTAAGTTAGACTTCTTTTAATTTTTATAATATATACAATCTTCAGGTATAAGGAAGAAATAAAAAACCTTAGAAAGTAATAGGTAAAAGCTTATGATATTGGATACACCCCTTCACCACAAGGCAACTCTATTAGAATCAAATTAGAGGTACAAAAGATAGTCTACACAAACATCCATACACTATCATCCTCGTGCAGAATGAACACATACATGTTTGTCATATCCATAAAGAACATCAACCCAATCTGCATTTCCAACTCACCAGACTCGATATTACGTAACCTTAAGCACACATCCAAAATCACATTTCCATCAACATACAGGGTGCAAGTTTCTTTAGACAAATGATTCTACTTTGACGGTACCAACTTGAGAATTGGTCTGACAAATGATGTGCTCTTCAGGAATTTTCAAATACTTACATACTCCCTATAGGTAATTTAAACAGTAAGTCAGGCTCAACCACTAATTTAAATAGCCTATTTTCACCTCAATTTTTCATACATTGAATTGCTAATTATAATTACAAATTAACACGAGTTTAAAAGGAAATTTTCCATTCTACATTATTCTATCATGTTGAAGGTGTTTGAAAAATTCTCTTTGAAAGCCTAAATAGATTCCATTTTTAAATAAGATTGAAAATTCATGCTTCTATTCCTTTCTGTAATTCATAGAAAGAAAATTAAAGCATTGAACATGATGTTGATGTTCACTATAATATACCCCATTTCATAATATATCAATTTATTTCATCTTCTTTTTTCAATGATGCTTCGACCTTTGTTATAATTGGCATCCAAGGTATTAACTTTTTAAAAGGTGTCAGCTCAAGATATTGGGTTGGCCCAACCCAAAGATAATAGAAACCTGCATAGGAATCTTACATCCAATATATCGTAGAAATATTTTGTCCATTAGACAACTACTATTGTGTATAGCTGTTAAGTTTAGGGTATGTTCTATGCTAGAGCAATTTATTTAAATTTTCACAGTTAGCAATCACATCAGCATTAAGATAAACTGCAAATAGAACATAAATATAAATCAAAGAAGACAAGCCAAGACAAGAGGACACAAGATGTGGCACGAGCCAGGGACAAACCCCACAATGTGTGGGGAAACCCTTTGATCAAATCTTATTTTATCTTCAAAGTTCAGCAGAGAGAGAGTACATTTACAACAGACGTCAACACTTTGACTTATCTAGATCTAGCATAGATCATTTCGTATAACGATGAGATCAGTTGAAGACATTCTCCTTCAACTGATTCTCCAAGGTGATGGCTTCACCTATCGCAGTGTTGCCTTTCGTCCATTTGCTACACCTTACCATGTAGCACCATCATGTTGTATCATGCATCATCATGCAGCTCATGATCACTATGTTGCTCGTGCATCCTATCTATCATGTTGCCCATGATCTGATCTATCATGCTGCCCATTCAACATGTAGCTCCTTGCTAATGTGCATCATCATCATTATGTTGCCCCTGCTAATGTGCATGATTATCATCCTACCTTTGCTAATGAGACGCAGAGTTCTATATCTCAGGATTGTTTTGTGTAACATGGTCCCTTCGTCGACATCTTCAGATCAGTATTGTATTACACTATGAAATATGCTTAGAAAAAACTATTTGTTTCCATAGACAACCCTGGATTTACCATGCTGTCACCTACAGCTATGTATTACTGCAGCTTCACTTTCATGCTGTTCATGACCTGCGTATTTAGGCTACAGGTCTGTGTATTAGGGCTTCCATTCAATACATCTGGACAGCGTAATAAAGGTCTCCCTTGACTACGTTCAAGGTTGTTCCTTTTAACTACGTGTAAGGGTATTATAAAGACCGTAGACAGGTCCTTAGATAACTGCGGTTGTGTTTATAACTGCGGCTAGGTCTTCAAGGAGCAGTGTATTATATTCCTTTATGAACAACGTATTATATTTATTCATAAACAGCATGGTTCATATATACTTGTCTACGGATTTTCTTCATATGCCTTGGCTCTCTTCGGCCCACAGATCTGTAGCTTCTTAACCCCTATAGACTGCGGCTTACTACGGCTGATCTTTGTTCCCCTTTTTGAGACAGTAACTCCACGCCTTAGCTGTGGTTTCACCTCCTCATGACTGCGGTTATGACTGCGTCATGTGGTTTGACTACCTCTTTCCTGCGTATGGTTCAAGAACAACATCGTATACGTATTTACAAGAACTGTGTATTACTAATTGCTGAGCATATAGAAGATGACAATGCGTAGAGTTCATTTGCTATGCGTAGTTGCTTCCATTGCCAATGTTCAATGTTCATTGTTGTGCGTATAGAAGATGACAACATATAGAGTTCATTTACTGTGCATAGTGTGAACTGCGTTCCTCCCATGCCATCGTATGAATATCTGTGTACATTGCTAGGGCTGCGTATAATCAGTGTGATCCCATGACTACATGAAACCAGCGTATAGCATCCACAACGTATCCAATGTGAACAACGTATATTATGAACAGATGTGTAAACAGTGCATGGACGAGTGCACTCTTTTTGTGATTCTCCTTCCAAAAACCCAAGACGTGGAGAGGAGATCACATCAAGAATGAGTGTTCCAATTGACATCAAAATTCTTCTATTTATACTAAAGTGAGGATGATGAATAGACACGTCGGTTGGGCTTCTAGTGCCTACATAATAGATGGTCGGCTTGATAATAATTTCATAAACAAAATAAATTCATATCTCCATAAATACTAAACGGAATCGGATGATCTTTGGATCAATCCTACACCTCTCAATGAGAGGGATCCAATAAAAATATCAGCTGCCATAAATAAGCTAAACCACATGGAGTTTATCCCTAGTTGCCAATTTAACACTCCCTCTCAACTAGGGAGAATTCCATCTGTTGATCCATAAGTCCGACTGTACTATCTCTGCCATCAGCGTAGTGCACTATTTTGCCCAACTCTACTCAGCTCTACTGGCTCTACTCTACTCTGCTTAGCTCTGCTGGCTTTGCTCTACTCTGCTCAGCTCTGTTGGCTCTACTAGCTCTGCTCTGCTTTGCTTAGCTCTGCTGGATTTGCTCTGCTCTGCTCAGCTCTTCTAGCTCTGCTATCTCTGCTCTGCTCAGTTTTGCTGGCTCTGCTAGGTCTGCTGGCTTTGCTCTACTCTGCTCAGCTCTGCTAGCTCTGCTATGCTCAGCTCTGCTAAACTATGAAGAAGAATAGTTGATCAAGAATGTCTCATACCATTCTCCACTGATCCGAAGTCAGTCTCAGAGTGCGTACCACTGGTCCTAGACCAGTCTCAACCGACCCAAAGTCAGCGTCATAGTAGGTACCACTCCTACTACTGGTCCCAGACCAGTATCGCAGTCTCAGAGAGTGTACCACTGGTCCCAGACCAGTCTCAATGGACCCGAAGTCAGTGTCATAGTATGTAGCACTCTCACTTGTCCCAGACCAGTACTGCACTAACACAAAGTCAGTCTCAGAGTATGTACCACTTGTCCTAGACTAGTCTCAACCGACCCGAAGTCAGCGTCATAGTATGTAAAACTCCTACCACTGGTCCCAGACCAGTATCGCAGGCTCAGAGAGTGTACTACTGGTCCCAGACCAGTCTCAACCGACTCGAAGTCAGTGTCATTGTATGTACCACTCTCACTGGTCCTAGACCAGTCTTGCACTGACACGAAGTCAGTCTCGAAGTATGTACCACTAATCCCAGATCAGTCTCAGCTGACCTGAAGTCAACGTCATAGTATGTACAACTCCTACCACTGGTCCCAGACCAGTATTGCACGCTCAGAGAGTGTACTACTGGTCCGAGACCAGTCTCAACCGACCCGAAGTCAATGTCATAGTATGTACCACTCTCACGGGTCCCAGACTAGTCCTGCACTGACACGAAGTCAGTCTCGGAGTATGTACCACTGATCCCAGATTAGTCTCAGCCGACCCGAAGTCAGCATGATAGTATGTACAACTCCTACCACTGGTCCCAGACCGGTATCGCAGGCTCCGAGAGTGTACTACTGGTCCCAGACCAGTCTCAACTGACCCGAAGTCAGTGTCATAGTATGTACCACTCTCACTTGTCCCAGACCAGTCCTGCACTAACACAAAGTTAGTCTCGGAGTATGTACCATTGATCCCAGATTAGTCTCAGCTGACCCGAAGTCAGTGTCATAGTATGTACAACTCCTACCACTGGTCCCAGACCAGTATCATTGATCCCAGATCAATGGAGGTCATCCTAGTGTAGGGAGTATGGTAGATACAACGATGCGTCCATCGGTACTACTATGGTCCCTAACTTCATTTCCCTGCTCATTGATCAGATGAGAGGTACTTCCCATGAGTCCCAGACTACATGGGCAGGATGCCTCGACAGGAGAACTTAATCAATCCTATCCTCACAGGAGAACACATCAATCCTGCTACAATCGCCATGGAGAACACATCAAACCAGGCTGCCATGGAGAACACATCAATCCAGGCCTCACAGGAGAACTAATCATCCTGCTACATAGGAGAGTGAATCATCCTATTCCACAAGAAAGCGAATCATCTTGTCCCACAAGAGAGCGAATCATCTTGTTCCAGTGTGCACCACCAGGGGAGGGTGAGTCACCCTATGGTCGTATGTTGCTCCAGTAGAACTGCAAGCCCCCCAGAGCTCCTAGAGCTCAATGTATGCAACATACAAGACCCTTTTACAAAGGTCTCTCGACAACTCCAAGTCGTTCGGGAAAATCACAAATTTGATATTTCCTCGGCACTCTATCCTGTACATCATCTCAGTGCGATGGAGCCTCCTTGATTATCGACTTACCATATCCTAGATAAGGTAGTATTCGATGCCTATCTGCTGGAGAAATTGTCAAATATGGGATTCCTGAATAATCGAATCCCACCTCCGGTTGTCATAGAGAATCACAATGGTATTCATCATGTGTACAAACAACTCACTTAAGAGCTTCACAACGAGACTGCCTCATAGAAGGCCATACTATCAGCAATGTATTCTGCCTTGGTGGTGCTCACAGTCACCGACTTCTGCTTCCTGCTCATCCAGGATATCGAGGCATATTCCAAAGAGAAATAGCACTGAGAAGTGCTCTAGTGATCCTCCATACTACCCGCCCGCTTATCATTCGAATAATCATGAGGTTCCATATTTCTAGTAGTGTATCTCAATTCATGAGAGATTGTGCCCTGAAGATATCTCAGAAGATTCTTGGCACCAATCCAGTGAGGCTCAACCAAATATGAGCTCACCATGCTAACTGCAACATAGATGTCTGGACGGAGGTTCTCCAAGAACATCAACGCGAATGAGTTTATGAAACTTAGAGGCATTTCCCAAATTAGGTCCGACATTACTACCTTAAAACTTCTGAAAGTTAAGATCCTTGAGGTAGTCACAGGCTTGCAGCTTATCTTTCCACATTCAGAATCCAACTCCCTCTGTCTCCTATAAATGATAGGGTCTGCACCTGTCAGACATAGGTGTCCGTACGAGAGGTTTATCATCCACAACCTTCTAGTAATGGTTTGGATCGATTTCACTCCTAGTGAATCTCAGCTGCATTAGATAGCTATCAATCCTCTCATACTACGCCCGAGGTGTTTTGCTTCAAGCCATAGAGGGCTTTCTTTCACATGTATACATGAGATTCCTGATCATGAGTCTCAAACTCCTCGGGTTGTTCCAAGCCTGTGGACCTGCTGCATGAGGAGGAATGGTCCCCTTATAATATTTTATTTTAGACATGTACCTTCATGCTCCTTTTTGAATTCAGGCATCCTAGTCACTATCTGACTCACAGACCTCTAGTGCTGAGTCAAAGGACATGGTCCCCAGTGCACTTCCTACAACTTGATACAACCCTGAACTCAAAACATCTTTGCAAGATCTATTTTCAAACACGTACCTTTCCATTGATAAGTTCCATCCTGTAACCTTTGACTTCCATTTCCGAGATGGACATCAAGTTCTTCTTGCGATCAGGTACATAAAATAGATTTTAGGGTTCCTTGCTTTCATGGAAGAGTCGACCATTTCCTTGATGACCTGCATTATCAGTCATTCCTTTGATCATTGAGGATGTCCCAGGAATGATTGTTATCTTCATCAAGAGATGTGTCTCTGCCATGCACAATGGCTAAACTTATTTCAACAAGGCATCCGCCTTTCCTTCCACCATTAGATCCAAACTTCCCAATGAAGTGATCATTAGATGGGCCATCAGAAACTTCCGCTGCGCCATTTTGATAACATTCTCTGGTTCGACTTCACCCTAGGTGAATTATGAGAAACCCATTGATCCTTTAGTCTTGTCCCGACTGTCTTCAGTGATTGCTCTTTCACTCTTTCTTGGGCATTGTCTTCACCTCAACTCTGATACCAAGTTAAGTTTAGGGTATGTTCTATGCTAGAGCAATTTATTTAAATTTTCATAGTTAGCAATCACATCAGCATTAAGATAAACTGCAGATAGAACATAAATATAAATCGCAGAAGACAAGCCAAGACAAGAGGACACAAGATGTGGCATGAGCCAGGGACAAACCCCACAATGTGTGGGGAAACCCTTTGATCAAATCCTCTTTTATCTTCAAAGTTCAGCAAAGAGAGAGAGTACATTTACAACAGAAGTCAACACTTTGACTTCTCTAGATCTAGCATAGATCATTTCGTATAACGATGAGATCAGTTGAAGACATTCTGCTTCAACTGATTCTCCAAGGTGATGGCTTCACCTATCGTAGTTTTTCCTTTCGTCCATTTGCTGCACCTTACTGTGTAGCACCATCATGTTGTATCATGCATCATCATGTAGCTCATGATCACTATGCTGCTCATGCATCCTATCTATCATGCTGCCCATGATCTGATCTATCATGCTGCCCATTCAACATGTAGCTCCTTGCTAATGTGCATCATCATCATTATGCTGCCCCTGCTAATGTGCATGATTATCATGCTACCTTTGCTAATGAGACACAGAATTCTATATCTCAGGATTGTTGTGTGTAACATGGTCCCTTCGTCCACATCTTCAGATCACTATTGTATTACACTGTCCAATATGCTTAGAAAAAACTATTTCTTTCCATAGACAGCCTTGGATTTACCATGTTGTCACCTACAGCTATGTATTACTGCGGCTTCACTTTCATGTTGTTCATGACCTGCGTATTTAGGCTATAGGTCTGTGTATTAGGGCTTCCGTTCAATACATCTGGACAGCGTATTAAAGGTCTCCCTTGACTATGTTCAAGGTTGTTCCTTTTAATTACGTGTAAGGGTATTATAAAGACCATAGACAGGTCCTTAGATAACTACGGTTGTGTTTATAACTGCGGCTAGGTCTTCAAGGAGCAGTGTATTATATTCCTTTATGAACAACGTATTATATTTATTCATAAACAGCGTGGTTCATATATACCTGTCTGTGGCTTTGCTTCATATGCCTTGGCTCTCTTCGGCCCACAGATCTGTAGCTTCTTAACCCCTATAGACTGCGGCTTACTACGGCTGATCTTTGTTCCCCTTTTTGAGACAGCAGCTCCACGCCTTAGCTGCGGTTTCACCTCCTCATGACTGCGGTTATGACTGTGGCATGTGGTTTGACTACCTCTTTCCTGCGTATGGTTCAAGAACAACATCGTATAAGTATTTACAAGAACTGTGTATTAGTAATTGCTGAGCATATAGAAGATGACAACGTATAGAGTTCATTTGCTGTGCGTAGTTGCTTCCATTGCCAACGTTCAACGTTCATTGCTGTGCGTATAGAAGATGACAACGTATAGAGTTCATTTGTTGTGCGTAGTATGAACTGCGTTCCTCCCATGCCATCGTATGAATATCTGTGTATATTGCTAGGGCTGCGTATAATCAGCGTGATCCCATGACTACATGAAACCAGCATATAACATCCACAACATATCCAATGTGAACAACGTATATTATGAACAGATGTTTTCATAAACAGTGTATGGACCAGCGTAATCTTTTTGTGATTCTCCTTCCAAAAACCCAAGACGTGAAGAGGAGATCAAGTCAAGAATGAGTGTGCCAATTGACATCAAAATTCTTATATTTATACTAAAGCGAGGATGATGAATAGACACATCGGTTGGGCCTCTAGAGCCTACATAATAGATGGTCGGCTTGATAATAATTTCATAAACAAAATAAATTCATATCTCCATAAATACTTAACGAAATCGGATGATCTTTGGATCAATCCTACACCTCTCAATGAGAGGGATCCAATAAAAATATCAGCTGCCATAAATAAGCTGACCCACATGGAGTTTGGCCCTAGTTTCCAATTTAACAATAGTTATTAACATGAAATGGAGTCACAAATTCTTAACTTTGTGGCAGTCATAATTTCCAAATAAAGGGAGACCTCTGGACAAGGTGGAATGATTCTCTGCTTTCTTATTAGCAATGAAAAGCAACAAAAATGTTCTACGAGATGGAAATAAATGTAAGAACCACCAAACATAAAAATATGATAGACAAAACTTACCTTAGATGTAATCTCATATAAAGCTAGGTATGCATTAGTTTCCAACTCTGTGGTGTGTGCAACCAAGAAACTACAAATAGCCTGTAAAGTCACCAACCCAACAATTACTAATGATGAAATTAAAATTGTAGAAGCCCTATTTCAAAATATACATGCATTTTTACATAAATATATACATAGTTGACATAAAAATATTTTATTTATGGACCACATTGTCCACTTTGAAATGTTTCATTGTTATTCATATATTTTTAAATATACTTCAATAATGAAAAATTACTTGACACTACATAGTGAAATATTTTATTTATAATTCACAATGAAATTTTTTATCATTATTAATATTTTTTAAATGCCACATACTAAACTTATACCAAGAATTGAATTAATTACACATTTCCCAATAAAGTTTTTATTTTCATTTGTTTTTTGTCTTTGAACATTGGAATGTTTTATTACATTGTCAACATTAAAATATATTTTTCTCTCTATACATGTATATGAAATTGATATTGAAATAAATTAATTAACATGGATATTTAAATAGTTTAGTTTAGTCATGTATTGAAATGTTTTTGAAAAATAAAGAATGCATCTTCCTCTCAAAAGTAAAAAAATAACATTATTTTTTTTTATTTACCTTTTTTTATAGAAAGCTAATATAAAATTATGTTGATTCACATGAACATAAAATTATATTATTTGCGGTTGAGATTGATATTAAGACGTGTTGTTCATATGGGGTTGCAATATCAAACAGCAACAAGAATGAGAGTGTTATCATTGACATTGTACTATAATTAAAAATAACAACAAATATATATTCCGTTTTATTTTCCATTATAATCGAAGTTGTTTTTTACTTATTGAGTATTTCAGTTTTATCTTACCTGACCAATTGAGCTCTCCCGATGTGCTTGAAATGGTAAATTCAATTTATATCATAAAATGGAAATTTAATTTTAGCACATATATATATATATATAAACATTTTTATTTTTAATTATATAATTATATATATATATATATATATATATATATATATATATATATATAAACATTTGTATTTTTAATTATATGTTTATTAACTAAATTTAATATGTTTTTATATGATTTTTAACCATATATTATAAAAAGTTATAAGGTTGAACATAATTAAATTAATTCTTTTTTGGATGGTAATTATGCAATCCTTTCATCCCAGTATTCCATGTAAAAGAAGAAAATCTCATTTTATTTTTCATTAAAGTATATAGACGCATAAAAAATATAAATCCCTTTAATTATAAATTCATTTAGTTTTGATATATATATATATATATATATATATAAAAACTAATAAATTATATATAACTAATAAATTATACGTATCAAAATTATTATGCAATAAGATAATTAATAAATTATTACCAAATTTAAAATTAAATTATTACTAAATTTAAAATTAAATTCAATTCATAATGAAAAATATATCACATAAAAAAAATTCGCCTCCACTATTTAATAAATTTGGAAATAAAAAGATTTTCAATCATAAACCATAGTTTATGGTTCTTTGTTCAAATTTCAAGAATATAAGTTTATCTTAACTATTTAATAAATTTGGAAATAAAAGTACATTGCCTCATAAACTATATAATTTTTTTGGGAAGATTTTAAGGATATAAATTTATTTTAAAATGTAAAAATTTTGGCTTTGTAAGCTATAAAATAGTTGTGATACCTTTTTACTTGTGAGACTTTTAATGATATAGTGTTTATAAAATTTTGGTAGTTTTTAAAATAAGATAGCCCAATTTTTATTTTTCTTCATTCTTTTTATGTTTGTTTGAACCAAGTGGGGGTACGAAATTTGAATCTAATGATTTACATGACCACCTGAGCTACTAATCTCTCCCTATGTACTTCAATTGGTGAATTCAATTTATATCATAAAATCTAATTGCTAAATTTTCCTTATAAATATCCCATAAAAAATATCAAAATACATTGAAAAAATCAAAATGGAAAAGCTTCAAAGCTGAGATAAATGTAATAACCTAACTTGTAAAAATGAAAATGGAAAAGTTTCACAATTGAGATAAATGTGATAACCAGACCTACATGTGCATCAAACAACATTGTTTTCTTAACAAAACTTTGTTACTCCAAAATTCAATGTAAAATAAATCGGTCTAATACTAAATCTAGAATTTTATTTTCTTAACACAACATCGTTACTCAAAATTTGATGTAATACCAAGTCAAAAACGACAACCACGTCACCATAAACTTGGTGATTACAAAGTCTTGTTTTAACTATTTCAAACCACGTACTCATACTCTAATTATTAGACTCCATTATAAAATAGAGAATTATCAGACTCCATTGTAAAATAGAGAACAACTCATGCAGAATTTTCAACTGTGACTATAACCTATCTGGAAATTCAAGTTAATGGAAGATCTCACAATTACCACCTAATCTACTTCATTACAGTATTTTATTTTCTTTAATTCAGAAGTAGAGAAATCTAAACCTAACTATCACGATGTCATGTTGACGAGCTAGACTTTCCAGCCTCTCTATCACAAGGATTTCCAAATGAATTAGGATTTCTGATTCTTTACCGAAACCCATCATGGATAGATCTTCATGGGTTATAATTATTGTAAAGATCAACAACTTGAACGGTTAGACAAATCAAGATTTGGTTGACAGTTAAAACAGTGCAATCTAAGGGTGGAGGAAATCTCAATCATCTAACAATAGATATGATGGTGCAGAAGAGTGCAAAGTGGCAACTAGGGAAGTTATTCCTAAAAGAGAATTCCTTACGACGTAACAAGATGGTATGACACAAATAATAGCATATAAATTAATGACCAGCCTAGATCCATCCTAATGTTGAGAGGAATCAAATATATCAAGGTGCAAACTACTTTTTTGAGTTCAAAACTTGAGGAAAAGTTTGCACCTCGAGATATTTCATCCCTATCAACGGTTGATAGATCTGGGGTTAAGATGGATCATGCACATTGGACATATATTTTCCTTAAGTACATGAATACGAGCACATGACTCTTTACACATGACATTTTTCAACTTCAGCCAATCGATCAATCCTCTCATGAAATTTTTGATGTGCAATATTTATATCAGTGAGAGTTTTAGGTTGATCTTGGACTCTTATATCTTCTACATCATTTACCATGTTTGAGTTGCTTATATAATGATTTCTTTTTCAATATTCTCTTTGGTATTCTTTTTTTCATTTCCCCTTTTCTTCAACTTTTTACAGTTGCCATTTCTTGGTTATTTTATCTTTCTGAATTTTATTCTATTCTTTGTTGTGTATTTATTTATCGATAAGCTCGTAGGTATTCTCTTTCAAGTGCTCTTCTCTCGTCCTACTCTTTTTTGGTTGTCATTTCTAATTCCTTTGTACGTTCTTCATGCTCTTTAGTTGTCATTTCTTCTAGATTCCTTTGTTGATTTTCTATTTATTGTGCATTTTCTTCTATTCTTTGTTATGCCTTTCTTTCTCGATATGCTCTTTGATATTCTATTTAACATTTTCTTCTTTCTTTTTTTTCTTGTGCACTTGTTATTTTTATTTCATTTGTCTGTTCATCATGTTTGTTACTTGTCACTTCTAGTGTTTTTCTCCATTCTTCATGCTCCTTAGATGTCATTTCCTCTGATTTTTTAGTTGATTTACTATTTGTTGTGCATATTATTCTTTTCTTTGTCTCTTACTTCTTTCTCTATATGCTCTTTGTCGTTGTGTATGGCGTTCTCTTCTCTCTTCTTCTTCTTGTACACTTGTCCTTTCTACTGCATTTATTTGGTCTTCATGCTCTTAATTTGTCCTATTCACTATATATATATATATATATATATATATATATATATATATATATTCTCTTCGTTGTATATTTTCTTCTATTCTTTGTTGTGTCTTTCTTTCTCTATATGCTCTTTGATGTTGTCTATGGTGTTCTCTTCTATCTTCTTCTTCTTGTACACTTGTCGTTTATAATGCCTTTATTTTTTCTTCATGCTCTTCATTTGTCATATCCTCTAGATATATTTGTTGGCTTTCTCTTTGTTGTGCATTTTCTTCTATTCTTTGTTGTGCCTTTCTTTCTCTATATGCTCTTTTATTTTGTCTATGACATTATCCTCTCTCTTCTTCTTGCACACTGGTCATTTCTAGTGCCTTTATTTGGCCTTCATGCTCTTCATTTGTCATATCATCTAGATTTTGTTGTTGATTTTTTCTTTGTTGTACATTTTATTCCATTATTTGTTGCATCTTTCTTTCTCTATATGCTCTTTGATGTTGTCTATGATGTTCTCTTCTCACTTCTTCTTCTTGTACACTTGTCACTATTTTTTTGTGCATTTTCTTCTATTCTTTATTACATCTTTCTTTGTCGATATTCTCTTTGACGTTCTCTTCTCTCTTATTCCTCTTCTTGTGTAGTTGTCCTTTCTGGTGATTTTTTCTGTCAACTTGTGTTGACTTGCTCTTCATGTTCTTCAGTTGTCACTAGTTGTGTCTTTCCTTGTTCATATATTCCTTGATATTCTGTTCATATATTCCTTGATATTCTCTTTGATATGCTTAATTATTTTCTCGTTGTTCTTCACTTTTCATTTTTCTTCTATCTTATTTTTGTTCATCATACATTTATTCCAAATTTTCCATTTGTCATTGTTGTTTTTTTCCTAACATGTTCACATGCATGTCTTCTTATATCATCAACATGCACATTATTTCTAAAATATTTAGAAATCATCATAATACTGAAATAAATGCATTTAATTTAGATGTTACATATTTTTGAAAGATTTTAGAAAACAACATAATGCTAAAATCAATGCATTTAATTTAGATGTTAAATATTTCCAAAATATTTAGAACACAACATAATGTTGAAATCAATGCATTTAATTAGATGTTAAATATTTTTGAAAGATTTAGAAAACAACATAAGGCTAAAAACAATACATTTAATTTAGATGTTAAATATTTCTAAAATATTTAGAACACGACATAATTTTGAAATCAGTTCATTTTTAATTTAGATGTTAAATATTTCTGAAAGATTTAGAAGACAACATAATGTTGAAAGGAATGAATTTATTTAGATATTAAATATTTTTTAAAAATTAAAGCTAATTTAAAATCTATTTTACTAAGGATCAAAAACTAAATTTAAGAAGTTAATTTATGAAAAATTAAAATCTAATTTATAAACGAAGTTAATTTACAAAAGATTAAACACAAATTTATAAAAGATTTTTTTTTCCTAAAGCCAACATTATACTAAAAATAAAAACATTATACTCAAAACAAAAACATTAATTTGTTTAAGACTCTCGTTTTTTGAAACCATTATTTATTTAATAAAATTAATAAGTTTTCACTCTTTGATATGCTATATGAGATCCAAATATTAGCCTTGCTTGTGAATATTGCTAAAGATGTTGAAGAGGACCAAATAGTACTCAAGTTAATGTATCTTTGTCCTCATTTCTTTGTCTCAGTGTCTCTGGTCTTAGTATTGAATTGTAAGAATAGTGGATGACAAACCCTTTTTATAGTTACTAAAGAGATACTCGTTTCAAAATGGGAATCGTCATATAAAGTAGTATTGAATTGTAAGAATAGTGGATGACAAACCCTTTTTATAGTTACTAAAGAGATACTCGTTTCAAAATGGGAATCGTCATATAAAGAGACACTCGTTTGTTTAAAATTTTATTACTTAAATATTATAAAATCCTATTTTTATTTTAAATTCATAAATTTGTAAAGTGTAGATAATATTAATTTATATTAAAATAAAAGTATTTCAAACTTATATCTCATCTTTTATTTGAAGTTAATTAAAATTTGAAAACTAATAACTACATTTTCCCCGACCAAAAAGTGAACAAAATAATAACTCATTTTTCCCGATTCACTTTTCACATTTTAATAAGGTCATATTTTATCTCTTCAATGAAATTGTTATGATAGAAAAATAACTAATAAATTAAATAAATAAAAAATATGTTTATATTTATGATTATCCACTATTTTTAAATATATTACAGTCTTAACTTTACCATCATATAAAACAATAATTTTTTTGAAACTGATTAAAATAAAATATTATGAAAAGTTAAATTTAAAACTAATAATATCTACGTTACTCGCTAGTCATAAAATATCACAATATTGTTAAAAAGATAAGGCAAGGAAGAAGATTATAATGCACATATGTACCAGCAGTATAGTATTTCTTTATATCGATTGGAATTTCTCCCCATCTCTTCATTCGAAAATTCAAATTTACTGTGAAGTTATTTTACCAAAAATTCAATTTACCAAAAATTTTGTGGAGATAACCTGGAATTGTTTTTGGTAATTTGGTAAATATTAGAACACCAGTTTATGGAGAGACACAGAAAGATACATATGAAAAATTTTAATGGTCAAATAAGATCAATAGTTTATAAAGAAAAAAGATTAGGAAATTTGAAAGACCAAACAAATATAACACACATATGTACACAAAGTAAAATAATTATTTATATCCATCTGAATTTCTCCCCATCTATTCATTCCAAAATTCAATTTACCATGGAAATAGTTTTACCAGAAATTCAATTTACTTTTGGTAATTCATAAATATCAAATATGTATGGACTCGATTAAATATAGTTTAACTATTATTTTTGTTGTAGTAATATTATTATTTTCACTACACTCGCCCATCTAACACTCATTAATCTAACACTTACAGATATAACATATCACATCTAATGCTCATACATCTAACACTCACCCACCCATCCACCCTAAACTGGGTTTTAGAGCCCCTCTTGGTGCAATGAGATAGAAAGCTTGAGCTATCATGTAAATGAGTAGCTATAGCAAATTTTGATTTAGGAAGACATTGAAAAAACTTAAACATGTAAAGTTAAATGGTGTTCAACCAATAAGGTGAGAACCCATTCTTGAAGCCAATAGCCATTATTTCCATAACTAACTATTAGCCAAATATTCTGTTAACTAAAATCAAAACTAAAATATTATATATACATATATATGTATGTATGTATGTATGTATGTATGTATGTATGTATATTATGTTTGTGTTATATGCTATCCTAATTGTTATCTATGCTCTATTTACCTTTTTCATATAATTTTAACCCTTCAGTCACTTGTGGTTGATATTGTTGTGGCATCAGTATTGCTGCCTGGGATCTTAGTGGAGTTGCCTCATTTTACCTAATGATATGGTCAGTACTTTTAATTATGCACCATTATCAGAGGTGAGTCTTGACCTGTTAATATTACACACATGTTTTTTGTAATGTATCTCCTGAGCCTACACTTAAATTTAGCCTCTATACCCCCTATTCTGGAAAAGTTTCTTCTTTTATACTTAAGATTCAGCTCTTAGCAAGAGTACCTGGATTCCATAATTGTATAATGTTTTATTATTTATATAAGGTGGATCCATGACGTGGACTTTGTCCATCTATAATACATTATGTCAGTCATCCTTTGTCATACTTTATGAATGGAAGTGAGGAGTAAATTTCAGCATACAATCAGTAACACTTTCTTCCAACCTCACACAAGCTTTATTGAACATTGATTTGAACTTAAGGTAACTTGCATGGTCACATGGCTAAGAATATTGATGACAATCCTACATGCATAGTCCCTTTTATGTAACATGTGAAAGAAAATAGACTAGCATCATAGGATACCATTCTTTTGACATTCATGGCTTAGAAAACACTGAAACTTTGATTATAACATTTAGGAACATTGTCCCCTAACTGGTTTGCATATATCCATATCTTATGCCATTAGTAATTTCACACCTTAATCTATATACGACCATCCCAAAGAGTTAATTTCTTAACAACATTAATGAAATCATAGACATAAACACCCTACCATTATCATACTCAACAGAGGTTGTCATATACAATGGTCACATGTAATTTCTAGCATAAGTAAAAATGTCTCCATGGCCCAGGTAATATAACTACCTGCTAAGTCCCCACTTTGGAAAGCAATAAAAATCACATGCATTTATCTAAAACTCAACTCCTAAAAACATAAGCACAGATAAGTCCACTTATATATAGTTACCACATGTAACTCATTTAATTGTTCTCATGCTTACAAATAACACCACATATACAAATATGAGATAACACTTTCCATGCAAGTAATAACTAACCAGAATGGTGGAGAACATTAGTAGATCTACTCATGTATAAGCATTCCATACAATTCAATTAGAGAATTGAAATTATAATAGAGAGGGGAAAAAACAACATACAGACATTCCACGCATCATGAAAGTAATTAAAACATCACTTGGAGAGCAGAGCACCACCACCCAACCATGAATCACCTTTGATTCCCTCTGAGCTGAGGTTCTTACAATGGATCAACTGTCTCCAATTGATCATCAATGGGTATTTAATACCCTCTTTCATGATTTAGTTTCCATTAGCGGCGTCCTGGTTTTATAGATTTTTCCATTTGCCTAGGTCTTTTCCAGAAAAGCTCGTGTTTATATCCCATGAGACTTTTCCTCATAAAAGCTTGCATTTATCTCCTGCAATGGTTTTATGTTTTTTCCTTGATGGATAATTATCTCCAATCCATCCGATGGTGATTTATCTCCAATCCATCCAAGCTTATCTAGAATCACATCTAGAAGATTTATCATGAAATATTTATCTCTATCCAATTCCTCAATGGGATTTAGAAAGAATCTCTTCTCTTAGTGCTCCACTCTCCAAGTGATTTGTTTATTAATTTATTTAAAAAAACATATTTGTTTCGACATTACATATAACACCTAGCTTTTCTCATATTAGATTTACATAGTCAAAACATACAAGGGAGGGGTGTTACATTTTGGATTCGACGCTCTAGGCCTTTTACAAGCATTTCCCCCTCTTGGTAATCTTCTGACCTGAGTATTATGATCAAAATGCATTTTTCTAGCCTTTGCAACCCACATGAACCACAAATTCCAAGAAATTTAAGCAATAGTTATGTTTAGATAATGATTAATTTATATTCATTCTAGTGGATTGCGTAGAATTAGACCAAACGTCTAAAAGTTGAATTCAATATGTTTGATCTTGAATTAGAAATTGTAATGAGCACAAAGCCATTATTTCTTCTCTCATCATACTTTCAACACAAGATGGTGGTTCTAGTTCATCGTGACAGAGATTCAGTACATTTTGTACCTCTTGTGTCATAAAACAAGCATATTACTTCCAAAATACAACAAAACAAATCCAAAAAATTGATGGCTAGAATAGCCTCCAAAAATGCATGCAGAAACATACCAAGACATCTATAGGTAGAACCAAGTCAGACATCCTCCCTTTGGTAGTAGAACTATCAACGAGGAAGGATTTCACTGGAACAATGTAGGATTCATGGTGGGAAGCCTTTTCTGATGACTTTATATCATTTGGGAACCAATTAAAATTGAATATGATTCTCCTTCTCCATCCACAATTTTTCTTACAAAACTATGTTACAAAATTTCACCTACTCTTGCTTTAGAGAAAAATGTTTAAATGAAACAAAATAGACCTAGGCTATCTCCTTCACCTTCTGTTACAATGTCACTTTCATTGTTGGGTGCCTTGGAAATCTACAGTCTGAAACGAGTTCTACAAGATTTGGTTAGTTTAGGTGTACGAATGAATGTTGTTGGTGAAATATAAAGGGTTTCCATGTATATGGCCAAAAACTTTGTAGCTTTGTGCACCCAGAATTAAGCGATCCCACAAACCCTATTAAAATTACAAATCTGTTGACCCACAAATGAGGCGGTCCCATAAACCCTAAAAAATATCTTTGCACCTCACTGAATGCTTCATTTGACTTCAAGTAAATGATGAAAAAATGGATTTATGAGATACTTCCTTTTAGTTGTAGCACCGCCAGTCTATATCCTTCTTACTTCTTCCCATGAAGCCTCATTGTTTGATTGGACGGTCTGTGCCCTTGTCCAGTCTGTGGCCTACGAGACAACTCTTGTTGATGTGTTCATTATAAGGACGGGCCCGCCATGATGCACATTATATTTTGTGGCCGACAACTGACTCGTCTGTGAGAATCATGAAGCCATTTCACTTAAATGAAACATTATGCTTGGCATATTGCATGCTTTACAACACAAAACAACGTAAATCATGGTAGTTAATATTCACCATAAATGAAGATTTCAATAGTAAATATCTAATTTCAACCATAAGGTTTTCACATTACTTGATGATGAAAATTACATCTATGATAGGAGAGTGGATTCCATAATGATTAAGGAAAAGTAAAAACTATAAAAATTGTTCTACTATGGGCTCCAACTTGATTGAGGCACCAACCTCAAAGAAAAATAAGCGTCAACTTGTAGGCTCCAAGTTGATTGAGGCACCAACCTCAATGGAATTTCCCACCTCCTTGTTCAACTTCTTGTGGTCCTATTTTCATAATATTTCAAACTACATCCACCTACTTTTCAATCTATATAAATATTCAAAATGAGTAAACTATTGTTGTCATACTCTTGTCAAAAACCTGTCATGCCTTATCCATACTTTGTTCCAACTTGTTCATCAATATGGTTACATCAAATCCTTCTCGAAACTTGTTCTTTCCCTATACCTAAAACAATTGTAACATACTCATAATCCTTCTAAAAATGTAACAATGGTTCTAATAATTAAAAATTCATCATCTAGACTATTCATGCCTTTAAGGTTATTCACCACTTAACTCTAATCATCACGCTTATTCTATATTCCATTTTTCCTATAAGATGAGCCCAAAAATCTCCAAAAGACAAAATTATATAAAACTATAAAATAATTAACCATTCTACAAAATGAGAAAATCAAGGTGCATTCTACCAAAAAACAATTTATAGGATGTACAAAATGACTAACGATTTGAAAAAAGGGTTAAATTTGGGGCGCTAATAATCCCTCTATCAAAAAAGTTGAGCAAGTCTAAATGGACTGAAATCCCTGACCTACACTACATAAAACATATCATATAACCAACTATATATTCAAAGTCGCATAGCTTAAAAACAAATGGTGACATCCCTTCACGGGAATCAAAAGTGTACATTTTGACCATGAGCTTAGATACGAGCTTTTCCTTAAACATCCACTAAATCTTACCAAAGTCATGCAATTTTCTTGTAATATTCAAACCAAGAAAAAAGCTATAGACAATTATGCCATGGGAGCATGAAGTGACAAGTCGCTATTTTACAAAGCTTGATCTCAAATTAGGATACCACCATATCAAATTAAGAAAGAAAATATTCCTAAAACAAGTTTTAGAACACATAAAAGACACAATGGGTTATTGGAAGCAACATTACTTGAAAAAAAAAAGGTAATAGTATCTCTTTTAGAGACACTTTAAAATCAATATAAACCATGATAGTGCTTAAAGTGTTTTTTTGGAGCAAAAGTTGTCATCAAACGAGCAACAAAGTTAGGTAGAAAAATTCAAGGGTTTGGTTTTGAAAAGATCTTTCTATAATAGAAGACTCATATTTTATTGTGCCTTCTATTTTAATATGGCAAGAAGAAGCTCATCATGAATGAGAAAATAACAGCAATGTTAATCCAAAAATGCAATGTATAAAGAAAAGAATGAACTCTATGGAACAAATATTAAGGGAGTCTTATTGATAAACTCATCAAACTAAACTTCAATGTGGATTCCAAGCGTAATCATAACACTTTAGTCAATGTTTATTTTGAGTGTTTAAATAAGACCATGGAAACATTATATGCCTATAGTCATGTCACTTGGGTCACAACATGAGTAATAGAGCAATGGTGAAAGGCAGGCACCATGCAACTCCATTGGTGCATGTGAAACTAGTAGAAGATGTTTCCACCATTATGCTTACAGGGCATTGCCAATGGTTCCTCTAATACTATGTTTCAATTGGAAAGCATACTCATCACGAGATAGCAAGGAAAAACTAAAGCAGTTGTAATTAAGAATTAGTAAAATAGAACAAGATGGTATGACACAAATAATAAGATATAAATTTAGTATGAGATAAGAAAATTGGACCATCATATAAATAAGTAGTCATAACAAATTAAATAATAAGATATAAATTTAAGATGAGATAAGAAAATTAGACAATCATATAAGTAAGTAGTCATAACACATTATAAATTGTGAAGACTTTGGGAAAATTTAAATATAGAGAGTTCAAGGACACTAAACCCATAGACCATGGAGAGAACCATTCTTAAAGCCAACAGCCATTATTCCCATTACTAAAAATTAGTCCATTAGGTTGATTAAAATTGATTTTATATATATATTCTATTCTATTCTATAACAGAAAATATATAGGCAGGTATCTGCATCATGGATATTATGTGTGTTATATGGTATCTTAGTTGTTATGTGCTTCTCACTATTTAACATTTATGTGATGGTATCATAATTGTTATGTATGCTCTATTTACCTTTTTTATATACTGTTTACCTTTAGCCGTCCGTTGTTGATGTCGTTGTTGCTGCCTGGGATCTCAGTGACGTTGCATCATTTTGCGTTGCGATATGAGCGGTGCTTTTAATTATGCAACATCATCAGCGGTGAGTATTGACTTGTTAGGATTCCACACATGTTTTGGCTTCGGTGCTCCAGGCCTTTTACAGGCATTGCCCGCTCTCGATGATCTTCCGACCGGAGTATTATGATCAAAATGCATTTTTCTGGCCTTTGCAACCTGCGCCAACCACAAATTCCAAGAAATTTAAGCAATAGTTGTGTTCAGACAATGGTCAATTTATACTGATTCTACTGGTTCGCATAGAATTAGACCAAACAACTAAAAGTTATATTCAACACGTTTGATCTTGAATTAGAAATTGTAATGAGCCGAAAGCCCTTACCGCTTCTCTGACCGTACTTGAAATGCTAGACAGTGGTTCCAGTTCATCGTGACGGAGATTCAATACAATCTGTGCCTGTTATGTGGTGTTGTAGAACAAACACATTACTTCCAAATTACTGTAGAATATGAAATGCCTTATTTCCAGCCAAATGAGAAAACAATACTATGAAGAAAAAAAACATATAAAAGATAAAACAATTAAAAAACACAGTAACTGTGTGAGTTAACAAATGCTGCAAATCTCATATATATAATTCAACTATAAACTACATTCTTAAATACTAAAACTATTACTAAAATATTTGTCAATCAACTCTGCAATCAATCTACAGCTAATTTCCAGCACTACTGTGGCTAACAATTTGCTGACTTATTTTTGCAGAGAACACTAAATAGAAATTTACATAACTAATTAAGCATTATTCCCAACACTCCCCCTTAATGATTAATGAGGATTTACTATCTTATCTCGTAATGCCAAAAACTGATCTTTTGCAACTGCTTTAGTGAATATATCTGCTAGTTGATGCTGAGTATTTATATGCTTCAATTCAATCTCCTTCTTCTGCACCAAATCTCTAATGAAGTGATATTTGAGGTCAAAATGCTTTGTCCTACTGTGATGAACTGGATTCTTTGCTAACTTGATGGCACTTACATTATCACAATAAATGACTGTAGGCTTAACTTGTTTTTCTCCAATTTCTTCCAAAATTTTTCTGAGCCAAAGAGCTTGTGTACCTGTTGAGGTAACTGCAACATATTCTGCTTCTGTGGATGAGAGGGCAACAATGCTTTGTTTTTTTGAGCTCCATGTAATCAAACCAGAACCAAAAGAGAAACAATTTCCAGATGTGGACTTACGGTCATCAAGACTACCTCCCCAATCTGAATCACTAAATCCAATAAGATTGAACTTTTCAGAAGAGTAGTAATGAATACCAAAATTTAGAGTGCCTTTCACATACCTTAAAATCCTCTTTGCTGCCTTCATATGTATTTCAGATGGATTTGTCATATACCTTGAAACAAGTGAAACTGAATATGTAATATCAGGCCTTGTGTGGGTTAGAAAGATCAAGCTCCCCACAATACTTCTGTAAGTTTTCTCATCAACTAAATCAGCACCATCATCTCTACATAACACCTCTCCATGAGCACTTGGAGTAGGGCATGGATGAAAATCAAGCATATCCAATTTATTTAGCATATCCTGTGCATACTTTGTTTGACAAATGAAAATCTCATCCCTACTTTGATAAACCTCCATTCCTAGAAAATATTTCATGATGCCTAGATCTTTCATCTCAAATTCATTCATCATAGCACCTTTGAATTTATCACTCATCTTAGAACTACTACCCATATACAATAGATCATCAACATACAAACTTATGATTAAAATATCAATACCTTCTTGTTTGTAGTAAAGGGTAGGATCATTCTTACTTCTTTGGAAGCCATTTTCCTGAAAGTATCCATCAATCCTTGCATACCACGCTCTTGGTGCTTGCTTAAGGCCATACAAAGCCTTCTTCAACTTGTAGACATTATTCTCCTTTCCTTCCACTTCAAAACCTTGTGGTTGTTCCACATATACTTCCTCTTCTAAGTACCCATTCAAGAAGGCACTTTTCACATCCATATGATGTATGCTCCACTTTTTATGAGCTGCTAATGAAATCAACATTCTAATGGTCTCTTGTCTTGCTACTGGTGCAAATGTCTCTTCATAATCAATTCCATACTTCTGTGTGAATCCTTTAGCAACTAATCTTGCTTTGTGTCTTTCAACACTCCCATCACTGTTAAATTTAGTCTTATAGACCCATTTGGTGCCAATCTTTTCCTTGTCATGTGGAAGCTCTGTCAACTTCCAAGTGTCATTCCTTTGAATGGAATCCATCTCTTCTTGCATGGCTTGCATCCAAACCTCATTAGTACATGCATCTTCAAAACATGATGGTTCAAATTCAGCCTTAGCTAATAAAGCAAAATTGACTATCTCACCTATTGGGCTTTCTTCATGTGCTTGATTTGCACTCCTCTCATAAATATCACTCAATCTTCTTACCTTCCTTGTAGAACTTGGAGAAGAAGTTGGACTTGAACTTGTTGTTGAAGAAATTGATGAAGGGCTGCTTGGTGGAGTTAAGCCACTAGTTATAGAAACATTAGTTGGCTGCTCATGATCATTATCAACAATTATATCATCATTCAAAACAGATTTTGTCTTCTCAACATGGCCTTTTTGATGACCATAATCTCCCCGTTCATAAAAAATTACATCTCTTGAGACAATAAGCTTGTTAGTTAGAGGATTATACAATTTATAAGCCTTGCTTGTCTCACTATACCCAATAAAAATACATAACTCACTCTTTGCATCTAACTTTTTTCTATTCTGATCAGGTACATGCACATAAGCCAAACAACCAAAAACTTTGAAATGATTAACATTAGGCTTTTTTTTTATACCAAGCTTCATAAGGAGTCATATTTTTCAATGCACTGGTGGGGCTACGGTTGAGGATGTATACTGTTGTAGCAACTGCATCTCCCCAATAAGTGTTGCTCAATCCCTTAGTTTGTAGCATGCATCTTGCCATTTCAACCACAGTACGATTTTTCCTTTCAGCTGTGCCATTCTGCTGGGGTGTGTATGCTGTAGTATGCTGCCTCCTGATGCCATTCATATCACAATAACTCTGGAAAGCTTTTGAGCAGAATTCTCCTCCACGGTCAGTCCGCAAACATTTGATCTTGCACCCTCTCTCATTTTCTACAAAGGCTTTGAACTTCTTGAATGTATCCAGGGCTTCACTTTTGGCCTTCAAAAAATATACCCAACAATTTCATGAGTAATCATCAATAAAAGTGATGAAATATGATGACTTACCCAAACTCTTAGTCTGCATAGGACCACATATGTCTGAATGAACAAGCTGTAGTGGGTAATGAGCCCTCCATGCACTTCCCTTTGGAAACCTTTCCCTTGCATGCTTTCCTTTAGGACATCCTTCACAAACCTCCTTATGCTCTTCTACCTTGGGCAAACCAGAAACTAATGCATGTGAGGTTAGAAACTTCAAACTGTGAAAATTTAAATGCCCATACCTTAGATGCCATAACCAACTTGAATCCTCATAAGCCATATTAGCAAGATTGTTGTTATGTTCATCAAACCTCAAGGGAAACATCCTATTTCTTGTCATAGGCACAACAGTGATCACCCTATTTCCCTTATTCTTATCATAGATAGTACATGTCTTATTTTCAAAGACTACTTTATAATTTTTCTCACATAGCTGTCCAACACTCAACAAATTATGCTTCAATTGTGGAGTATAATAAATGTCATGAATACTCTTTATACCTTCTTTTGTTTGGACCTCCATAGCTCCTTTGGCAGCAACCTCCAATGATTTATCATCACCAAGCTGGATCTTGGATTTGAAACTTCCATCCTTTGCTGAAAACAACTTCTCATTCCCTGTCATATGGTTAGAGCATCCAGAATCTAGGTACCAAACATCTTTACTAGTATTTTCACCTTTGGCATAAGATAAAAATAAGTGATCTTGAGGATACTCACCACTTTCTTGAGCATAATTAGCATTTTTACCTTCTTTCAATCTGCATTCTCTTTCAAAGTGACCATACCTGTTACAATGGTAACATTGAACATTTCTCTTATCAAATCTACCTCTACTTCTTCCTCTGAAACTACCTCTTCCACTTGAGCCACCTCTTCCTCTACCTCTTGAATAATTTTGGCTTTGCCATTTACCTTGACCTTGATGGCTTTTGGTATTGCTGCTACTTGCATCTTCATTCTTTGTAATTTGTAATTTAGAGGAAAAAGCTTTCTCTACAGCTTCAAAACTTTCCTTCAATCTTTCTTCATGAGACATCAAAGATCCAACCAATTCATCAAACTGTAGTTTTGTTAAATCCTTACTTTCTTCCATGATTATTGCAACATGATTCCATCTATGTGTTAAAGACCTCAATACTTTTTTAATTAAAACTTCATTACTTACAGCTTCTCCAAGTGTAGCCATTTTGTTGACCACATCTTTGACTCTCACACAATAGTCACTGATACTTTCAGCTTCTTGCATCTTCGAATTCTCGAACTTTCGCCTCAATGTCTGAAGCTTGACCACCTTAACTTGATCACTACCTTGGTAAGCTTCTTGTAGAGTCTCGCCGGCAGCTTTGGCAGTTTTTGCTCCAGATATTCTTGGAAATAAGCTCTTATCAAGAGCTATCTGAATGTGAAACAAAGCTTGAGCATTCTTCTTCCTTGCTTCCTTTCTTGCTGTTCTTTCATTGGCTGTAAGAGCATTCCAATCAGCTGGCTCTTCATATCCTGATTCAACAATCTCCCACAAATCTTTTCCAATCAAAAAGGTTAGCATCTTAATGCACCAATAATCATAATCATTGCCATCAAATTCTGGAACTAGCATCTGGTTAGAATTCGACATGATTAACTTTGGCGAAATTCCAACAATACAGCTTTAACCCAAAATAATTTTACCTGCTCTGATACCACATGTAGAATATGAAATGCCTTATTTCCAGCCAAATGAGAAAACAATACTATGAAGAAAAAAAACATATAAAAGATAAAACAATTAAAAAACACAGTAACTGTGTGAGTTAACAAATGCTGCAAATCTCATATATATAATTCAACTATAAACTACATTCTTAAATACTAAAACTATTACTAAAATATTTGTCAATCAACTCTGCAATCAATCTACAGCTAATTTCCACCACTACTGCAGCTAACAATTTGCTGCCTTATTTTTGCAGAGAACACTAAATAGAAATTTACATAACTAATTAAGCATTATTCCCAACAATTACAGCAAAACAAATCCAGAAAGCTGAAGGGAAGAATAGCCTCCAAAAATAGCAGAGCAGAAAAGTGCATGGGGAAACATACCAAGACATCTGAGGGCAGAGCTAAGTCAGACATCCTCTCTTTGGTAGCAACTGGGAAGGCTTTCAGCGGAGCAATGCAACATTCGTTGTGGGAAGCCTTTTCTGGTGACTGCGTATCATTGGGCAACCAAAATTTCATCCGATTCTCCTTCTCCATCCGCAAATTTTCCTGCAAAACCAAGTTACAAAATGTCACATGCTCCTGCTTTAGAAAAAAAAGTATAAATGAAACAAAACAGACCCGGGCTGCCTTCTTCTTCTACTGTTCCAATGCCGCCTTTGTCGTCTAGTGCCTTGGAACTCTACAGTCTAAAACGACAAATTTGCAAAACTCGGTGAATTCAGGTGTATGAATGTTGTTGGTGAAAAATTAAGGGTTACCATATATTTATGGCTAAAAACTCTGTGACTCTGTGGACCCATAAATGAGGCAGTCCCACAAACCGTATTGAAATTACAACTCTGACCCAGAAATGAGGCGGTCCCATAAACCCTAAAACAAATTTTTCCACCTCACAGACTGCTTCATTAGACTTCAAATAAACGATGAACAAATGGATTTATGAGCTACTTCCTTTTAGTTGCAGCACGGCCCGTCTACTTCTTTCTTCCCCGTGAAGTCTCAATGCCGGATCCAAGGGCCGGTGCCCTAATCCAGTCTGTGGCCTACGGGTCAGCTCTCGCCGACGTGTGTATTATAAGGACGGGCCCACCATTGTATTGCGTGGCCGACAATTGACTCGTCTGTTAGCATCGTGAAGCCATTGCACTTAAATGGAACATTTTTCTTGGAATACTGCATGCTCTATGACGCAATACAACGTGAAGCACAATGGTAAATATTCGCCATAAACGAAGATTTCGATGGTAAATATCTAAGGTCAACACTAAGGTTTTCACATTACTTGATGATGCAAATTACATCTATGATAGGAGGGTGGATTCCATATTGATCAAGACAAAATAAAAACTATTCAAGAAATGTCAAGATGGATGGCTATCATGACTTAAAATTTTATGTTTATAAGCAATTTTCATATACTACAAACATTAATTTAAATTTAAGAAATTGGTTTAAATTTAAGAAATGGAAGGGTAAATGATGTAATCAATTTTAAAATTAATAAATATAATAAAATAAAACTAGAATCGGGACATATGAAGGTAAATAAAAGAATATATTATGAAAATAGTGGAAAATACTCAGACAGTACACAAATTTGTCATGTGTTGAAACTAGAATTTTTTGATTAAACTTTTAATGTCTCAAGATTTTATAAAATACAAGTTCGTCTCTGCCAAAGATCCAACTAACTGGCCATGCCATCTAACTCTAATTCCCATTGAATCTTCCACTAGGGGGTGTTGTTGGTTGTCTCCTTCTATGTGTGGATGTCTCTTGGTCTTGATCACTTATGTTCCTTCATCATATAATTCTTTATCTTCTTCGATGACAACTTCTTGATATTTTCCATCTTCATAACCTACATTCACACATAATTCATTAGCCTTAAACACATGAGACTCTTTGGTTCTACCATGCTGATTTGATTCTATTATAAGATTTCTTATATCTTTCATCAACATGCTCCTCTCCAATTTTAATTCCACGATTTGTATCATACAGGAAAAATACTTCTTCAAAACAATTATGTTCATACTCAACTTCTCTGAGTTTCTTAACTCCTTTAAATAAGATATTTATCATATGCCTTAACTTCATTGAATAGAATTGCTTAATAGGCCTTTTGATATTTTTCTTCATCTCCCATACACTAATCTAGTATTTTTGGATTTTTAATAGTACTATCATCATCATACCAAGTTGTTTTTTTAACTAAACAATCTCTCTCATTACTTCTTCATCACCCATATTATTTTTACCAACTATCTTAGCATCTTCTCTCAACATGTTGTGGCTTTGTTTCTCTCGACCCTTCATCTAACTTCCTTTACTAATATTCAGTTATTCATTTGTGAGCTTCTCCATGCTCACTGTGATCTACAAATAAGCCTCTTCATTAACAATTCTAATTTACCTTGCTATAATACCTTACCAAGATTCTCTCTCGAACCTGGTTGTTTGGTATCCTTTGGTTCTCTTCTTTAAAACCTCTTGAGCTTCCTGTGCTCCCATATACTTATGGATTCTTCAAATTTATCCTAAGAACTTTCTCTTTTCTCTTCACTTTCAATCTCTGTTGGAATTTTTATTCTATATTTGTTATAGCTTAGCTGTTGCAAGGGTTTTTCCATAGGTTCTCTCTTCTTTCTCTACTCCTACTTGCAATCAACACTTTCTCTACCAAAATTAATTTGAAAATATAAATACCATGTTATTTGTTATATCTCACTAGATCCCAATAACTTCTCAATTCTCCGCTTCAATCTCATGCAAGATGCTTGTTGTTACCAATATCCTCAAGTTTGCCTCAAAACCATCTTTAACAATTCTACCTAGCTTCCACTCGGCTAGAATTATCTTGAATCTATAATATATTTTTCTGTATCTTATGTTTCCTTTGCACATGGTCCTTTGTGCCTTGCATATCTATTACACCAGCTATTACATTATATTTGAAAATCAAACCCCTTAATCCTATCTTCTTAATTTAAATTAAATTGAAGTTATAACTCAAGAAGAGAAGCAAATATGTGTTTCCATCATGTGCGTCTAACACACCTTCATGTACGTTGACTACTAAATTAAAAATATGACTCTTAGGAATATTTAACAATTCTACCTAGCTCCACTCCTTGGCTAGAATTATCTTGAATCTATAATATTTTTTTTGTATCTTATATTTCCTTTGCACATGGTTCTTTGTGCCTTGCATATATATTACACTAGCTATTACATTGACCTTAGAATAAATTTGTTAAATGTTGGAGACTTTTTTAAACTTTTATTTTATTTTAATTAGGGCCAACATTGCCATTAGATTAAATTTGTTAAATGTTAAACATTTAAGCTTGACCTCTACCCCATATTGGGCTATAGAGAGCCTCTTGGCGCAATCAGTTAGTGTAAGGTGTTTTTTGGTGCAAAAGTTGTCATCAAAACAACAACAAAAATAGGTAGAAAAAATGCAAGGGTTTGATTTTGAAATGATCTTTCTAGAGTAGAAGAAGCACCAACTTTATATTATATTACACCTTATATTTCAATATGGAAGGAAGAATGTTGTAATGAATGAGGAAATAAAAACAATGTTAAACAAAAAATGAAATGTATAAAGGAATGAATAAACTCTATGAAACAAATTTTAAGGGATTCGCGTTCATTAATTCATCAAACTAAACTTCAAAGGTGAGTGTAAGTAGATTTCAACTCCTAAGGCTAAGAAATGCCCCATCTAAACCTTAGGTGAAACCCTGTAAATGAAATTGAAGGAAAGAGTGGGTGGTTATGGTGTTTACTGTTAGGAACAACTGATAAAATACACTAGTGCTTATTGTAGGTACAACTGATAAATCACCTCAATGCCCATTATTAGAAGGAAGTTGATAACTCACCTGAATAGCGGGATTTGTATTCTCAGTGTTAAACCAAGCATTTGGTGTGAATTCCTTGAATGAAGATTTCCTCAAATAATGGATCCACTGAAATGGTGGTCGACTACAAGAAAACTAATATGTAGCTCGCCTATAATTGGGTGGAGAGTGGAAGCCCCCCTTTCAGTTGCCAACTAGTTTAATATATATAGATAATTATATTACAATTGCATATTTGAATCATGAACCATGATGTTCAATGTTATGCTTATGACTAGTATGAGATCTTGTGTGTCTATAATTTTTAATGAATGTCTATTGTGTTGTTCGATATTTAGTTTATTATTGATATGAGAAACTGTGCGTTATGATTTCTTAGTTGACAACAATGGTTTCTGAATATATTAACTCAATTTTTTCTCAGAGCATTAACAATGTGTGATAGATGGATAGCAAAACTTCTTGGATAGTTATTAGTACCTGTGTATTCGTGATTAGTTAATTGATATTCATATTCCTATGGAAAAGTTCAATCAGATTGCAAGATGTTCAAGGAATCGATCATGGTGTATTAAATGTTTCATTAAATTGACGAACTAACTAGAATAATTAGAATAATGTGTTTCTACATAAAATATGATGAATTGTATGCAGGTATTAATTAACAATCCTCTTAATTAAGATTATTAATCAATTCTTAATCACTAGTTTATTCCTACTGGCCCACGAAGATGTCGACCCAGAGAAGTGTATCCTAGTTTTCACAAATGCATGCAAGGAAGTGTTAGGAGGAATCCTAGTGGAGGAAGTACATGTAATATTCTATGAGTAAAGGAAACTATCAAAGCATGACAATAACTATGTGTCTCATGAATTGTTGATAGAATTAAATGTGCATGCAATAAATATGTGGAGGCACTACTTGCTTGGGAGAAAGATTGTGTTGATGTCAGATGATGAAGGATTGAGATACTTGTTTGATTAAGCTAAGTTAAATGCTAGAAAAGTCATATGATTTTGGTGAATTTTATTTTCAAATCAAGCCTTCTAAGGGAAAGGAAAAACAAGTAGCATATGGACTTACTGGAAGTATCCAAGTAGTTCACTAGCAGGCCACGAGCACTCGTGAAATTCACAAAAATAAAATATTAAAGAATCGTGACTACATCATGAGAATTTCTAGTATATGAAAGGAACGATTAAAACAAGAACCATGGTGAATAATAAGCAAGAATTGCAAGCTAACTAGTGCTAGTATGCTATTATTCAAAGATAGATGGTATGTACCTTATGTGATCAACTTGAAAATGCTTATAATGGATGAGTTTAAGAAAATACCTTATTTAGGTAATCTTAGTTACCATAAAATGATAACAACCATAAAGAATTTATATTATTGGCTAGGAATAAATAAGGAAATAGTTAATTATATTGTGAGATGCTTGGAATGCCAATAAATCCAAGTCGAATGCAGACATCCAGCGGAATTATTACAACCAATTCGAAACCTTGAGTGGGAATGCAAAGTCATATCCATGGAATTCATCAAGGTATTCCCAAAGACATCATTAACAACATGATTCCATTATGGTGGAAGTGGGAAAATTGGATTTAGTCTATGTTCAAGATTTGCAGAAATGTGTAAATACCTAGACAAAATGTTAGAGTCACATCATTGTGTGAATAATAGAATCAGATTTGCAACAATAGGACAAATAAAGGAATTACTAGAAATAAATAAATAAAAATAAAACTATAGCTACATTAAAATGTATAGAGAGTGCATAGCTAAGGAGGGGGGCCTACCTCTTTAGAGGAGGAATTGGTAAAAGTAAAATCAACATGCTAGCCAATCAACACAACATCGATGGAAAGAAATGTGAATTTGTATTGAAATAATTAAATTACAACTACAAACTAGCTTTGATATTCAAAGTGATTGATTCACTACTAGGTGCATCGTTTATTTTCATACTTATAAAAACATTTGAACTATATTAATATTTCAATGGGAAGTAATGAAATTTTGACTGTTATATCTAGTTACTATGAATTTCCTAAAGACGATAGAAATTCGAGAATATGCTAGATCAATCAAATATATGGCGAGTGGAATTTGGGTAACACTTACCTTATGGAGCGACTAATTTCCCTTGTCATTTTCTTCTGCTAGGAGATTAGTTGGTTAATCGATCTAGGAAATTCAATGGCGACAACTATGCAATTGAGGTGATATGCTACAATAATTTTCCATAGTTACATTAGTAGACACTTTACTAAGAGCTGCAAGACTACGATGGAGTAAGTTACAACAAAGGAACAAAGGAGACTTGTAGTAACAAGGAGTCACAATGCAAGTGTTATCATCTTGGAATTGCAACATGAGTATCTTCAGTTAAGAGTTGTAGCATGTGTGCGTTTTGTTGATGTCCAGAACAGAAGTGTTGTTTGCCCAATATTTTTCGAATTCTTTATGGGATAGACCATGAAAGATGGGAACATAGCCCAAAATTTATATCCTTCTTTATATATATTACAACTTCTAAATAACTATTTCTTATATGAATACAGTTAGCATTAGTATTGTTCTCTTATTTACATGCATGTACTAACCGTATATATTGCAATAAATCACAAAAGAAAACAATCAAAATGTCATACCTCACATATTACAAAAGAATCAAAATATCACCTCTCTCTCTCTCTCTCTCTCTCTCTCTCTCTCTCTCTCTCTCTCTCTCTACTTCTAACTACACTCCTCATCTGCATAACAAAATGCACATGTTTGGATCCTTTCCATGTGTACTGGGGGATGACATGGGATCCAATAGAATTATGTTGGTCAATTTAAATAGGTCTACTTATTATACGCTTAACGTTTTCTTAAGAACCCTAATTGAGACAATTTTTTCTCCATTGGAATTACATTGGTGTGTATATTATGGGATATAAGTCCATCTAAGGTTGGGTCCATGAAAAATGGTCATTTAAGGCCTCAAATTGGTTCTTGAATTTTTTTCACTTGAAAATTTTCAAACTCTTTTTCTCAATAACCTTCCAGACTAATTCCTCTAAATATTCCTCCCTAAAAGCATTTAGATGGTTGAAAAATAATATGTTAATATATCTAGCTTATATTAGTTTTATCACCTATCTATTATGATAAATACATTTATCCCTAATCAAATTTTAAAAGGTTCTTGGTTGTCATTGTGAGTTATTAGGTTTACATGATGAGTTTATTGTTTTCACATATGCAATAAATTTATTTATATAGACATAATACACTTTATTCTTATTAAATTGATAAGGGAATACATTAACCAAGATCAACCTAAAGAAAAACATATGTTTAAGCATTGTTGTAAAGGATTAAAGTGAAAGATTTATTTCCATTTTAAGTGGAAAATATTAATAGTTTATGACCTAACAATGAATAGGATCTCAAAAACACATGTCTAATTTCTTACAAGAAAATATTTATCTTACTACAAAATGGTTAAGTATATGTTGAATCATTCTCTTCAAAAGCTTTAATTTTATTGATCAATCCTTGTCTTTTATTTCATGTATATTTAAAAATGTGTTTTCTCTATTTTATATATTTTGAGTGTGATAAAATTATTTCATTATTACCTTGTGAAAATCATAAAAAACCATTTGATAGTCATATTGAGCAAAATACATAATGAAGCACATGCACAGTCAATCAAATCTAAAAAAATTTGAAACAAAAAGTCAAGGGGTGAAGAATACATTATTGATTATTGAAAAGAGATGTCTGAGGACAATATTTCTAAAAGAATCCTTGCAAAATTTGAAGAGTTCAATATTCCTTCTTGTTCCGAAAATTATTTTGTATACTCTTGATGAATATGATTTAAAACTTGTTAGGCATAAACATACACCCATGTGAGTAGGTTTAGAGTAAAAACACATAATTGATTAAGCTATCACTGGTGATTTTCATACTTTTACATTTAATAATTTATTTTATAATATTGATTTTATTTCTCATATTTATCATAATTTTGAATATGTATTGGAAGCAAATGGAAAAAAAGTCTTATCTAATAAACATTTTATATGAAAAATCATAACATCATGCCTTATTAATGAGGATAAAATTGAAAACCCTCACAAAAAATATGAATATGACACATATTAGTTATTTCATTACGATGATAAAAATTCAATAGATGATGATATTATTCATAGGTTGCATACAAGTTATACATCACATGATTCTATAAACACATTAAGGAAATCGGAGGAAACCTCCATTGTGATACCTCACATGTTACTTTGCAATCAAGATGAGGACTCAGTGAAGGAGTCATTAAATGATACCACAGATTGGTTTTCTATGCCAAAAGGAACATATATCAGCTGATCTGGATGTCATATTTCTCCTCATCTTATGTTGTGATATGTGACTAACAAGGTGGTATTGCAAGAAGTGTCTTATCAATTGAATAAAGAGTTACCAGGAGTTCTTCACAGAAAGAAGAAATCTCCTTGGCCCACCTTTCCTTTGAGGATCAGAATGTATGAGCTGAAGAGCCATAAAGTGGCGAAAGAAGAAACACAAAAGCTAGATTACTTGCGCTTTACAATGAAGGAATTTCATGGGTATGACCATAGGAGACTGTGCAAGAAACATTTTGATAGGATTGGCTTCTCTTGGGGATATTCATCAATTATTAATGCAGAAGATTAAAAGGTGAACAACTGGTACAATGCACTAAGAAAGACACATCAAGGAGTCGAATTCTATTATCCCCTAGTTCCACTAGCTGAAGATGTACAGGTACATGAGGCACCACAAGTAACTACTCAACTAAATACTGTAGATCCTAGGAAAAGGATCAAGCATGATCCAATGGCACAAAGTAGTAGGAAATAGAAAGCTGATCCCTTGAATAAGGGAGTTATTGAGGTTGAACAAGAAAATAGAGAATTAAAGGAAAAGATGAAACATGAAGAAGAAGAAGAGAAGAGGAAGCAAGATGAATTTCTCAGGAAGAAACAAGAAGAAGAAGAGGAAAGAAGGAAAATGGAGGAAGAACAACAAAGGAAGTCATAGGAGGAGGAAGAAACATAGAGGCTGGAGGAATAACATATGACTTGGGAAATAGAATAATAATTAGAGGAATATGATGTCATCCAACCCATAGATGATGAACCAGGTTCTCTGATATAACCTTTTCTCATGGGTGGCCATCTCTCATTCGATGAGATGGGGATCACACCTCCACTAGAAGATAAATTCATGGACATGCACAATGTCACATTTGATTAACTATGAAATAGGATCATGCAACAAAGGTGAATATTCTTCCCAAATGATCCTTAGAATATTGCCTTTGTGTCCATAGAAAAGGTCATAATTGCAAACACCAATAGGAATCCCCGAAAAATCGTGATAGCTAATGTTTATTTTGCTACAATGACACAAGATAACATAGAGTATTTTTTAATTGAGAATGCACAATTGAGAAAAGAGTTAGCTGCAGTAAAGTAACAAGTGGAACATCTCGCTATAGAAAATCTATGACTACCTTCCCACAACTTCAGCACAACATAGTGGAAGTCTACCATACAGAAGGAATTAGGGCCAATGGAGGATATCATGGTGTAGTTGCATGATGAAGTGATACTTATGCATGAAGTAGTTGTTCCGCTTGTTCATATACAAAACAAATCATAATAAGTCTTAAAGCTCCTAAAGGTGAAAAACAAAGATGTTGATCAAATCCACAAATGGGCTACCAAGTATCCATATGTTGCACAATAGTTGGTTAGAAAGGATAGGATTGTTGTTGAAGTAGACAGAGTAAAACTAAGACTCCAACATGATAATTACATTCCACATGGAGAAGCGTCAACTAATAATCTTGCTTCATGCAACTAACTACACAATGGTTTAGAGTCTCTAGAATAGAAACACAAGATGCCTTCAATGGGATTGCTTGGAGAAATAAGAGGCAACGAAATCATCTTACAAGAGGTGAGGAAGTACATTGAGAAAATGAAGCAAACATTAGAACAAGAGTGCTTGGAGATCACTAAATACTTTATTCTACAATAGTCCATTGCACAAGATACAACTCACATGGAACTATCATGGCTATGGAATAATGTACAATCAAGCTCCAAATCCATATTGACATAAGCACTCGAGGTGGAGATGTGGTTTGCAATGGAATCTTCGGTCAGGATCAAAGTCATTGCTACATAATTAATAAAAAATTTGTCTTATTATAACTTTTGTCTCATATAGACACCGTATTATATGTATTTTGTCTTTTGTAATGAGTTTAATGTAAGAAATTCCAAGAGACACATGTGGAATGCAAAGGGTGATGTATAGAATGTGAAGGGTTGTATGGAAGCCTATAGGTCATAGAAGTTGAATAGTCATGAGGAAACTCAAAATTCATTGCCTTTTGTTATAAATTGCTCCTCATAACTAAAGTAAGGGACTTGGATTATTATAGTCTTGCCTTGGCTTCTCTTTTATTTCATAGGAGATAAATCATTCTGTGGGGAGGCAAGTTGTGGCTTCATGTTCCACCTATGTAACACTGTACTTTAAAACTTTCATTAATAATTAGAAGCTCTTCGAGCCAACACTTTTTCATGTATGTATCATGAATGTTGTAAGACTACTATTGACATATTTGTTGAATATGTTGGTGTAATACATGCTAAGACTAATGAACTATTTCATTACTTAGATGTGGATATTGTTGAATGAGTGTTGTTATGCTTTCATAATTGTTGTTTATATTGTGAACCAATTTGCAAGTATTTTTGATCTTCCACTCACAGGTCTCCCTTAGGATATTACTATTACTTCCCTAACTAGAAGCTTGTTCCCCTTTACTAGTTGTGGAACTTCCTATGCATTCTACATTTGGTGTCACACAATGCTTTCATACTTGTTTCCGCAAAGAGATGTTTGTGATCTCTTGTGTATGTGTTATAATCAAGGCTTACCTCTAAGAACTTTGTAATGGTGGATAGACAATATAGTTGGATGGGACACCTACACCAAATAGTGTGAGATCTAATTGAGACCTCACATCGGGTACATCCCCTGTATGTTGGCGGTATCCAACACCGTCAACATTCTACTACTATTATTTCCAACTTATTTATAATGTTTAATGTTTTATTTCATTACAAATTCTCTAAATAGTGTTCTTACCTATTCCATTTCTACATGTAAAACCAATAATAGATTTGTTTCTGTATTACTTAAATCAAGTAGGTTCATTCAACATTTTTTTTGTTTTGTGCTCATTATGTAAAGAAGCATCCCTAAATTCATTATATTTCAAAGTTTGATACATATTATTAGTTTTGTAACCATTATATAATATTAAATTTTTTTCCCTTCCAATTCACTCCTTCCCCTTTTGAAGTAACCTTATCCCTATCATTTACTTTTTACTTTTGCTAACAACTTTCTACCATAAAGGTTGTGGTATAGTATAGTTGAATCTGTGCAAACACCCTATTTTTGCATATAAATCCATATTTATATTACCCTGGTTAACAATGTATACATTCTTTATTAATTACTTACAACAATAAAGTTCTTATAGTTACATTTTGATTTTACATCACTGGCAGTCTTCAATAATAAAAAAATATTTACTGTGTTGTCCTTGATGGCAACCTGCTTGAAAAGGAGGTACTTGATATCAGTATGATGTACTTGATGCCAATATGATGGTCATGGAGCTAATGTAGATATCAAGGATATTGGGACATATATTACAATGGATATGGAAAGAGAAATGGCAGTTCAGTTACAGATGGATGAAAAATGTAACATTTTAGAAAGCATACATGGTTTCTGTGAACAATGGTTGCATACATACACAGGGATTATGACAAAAAGTCGCATACATATTTTAACCATGGAAATATGGACACTAGGGGTCATTACCACAACATTTTCCCATAGTAATTGAAGCGACAATGTTTATTTGATCCCATCAACAAATACTAACAACATTACCAAGGGATTTAGCTAAGGTATTGGATAAGGAAAATATATATATAAGGAGATGGTGAAGAAGGTTTTAGGTGTGAAAGTAAATGAATTATTTATGTGTGATCTGATATGAAACAGGTGTGCACGAGGGAGAAAGGAAATGGCTCAGATCCAATAGATCTGAAAATATAGTGGAGACTAATCCTTGACCTATTTATGATTGTTAATAAAAATATTAGATCTAAATCTATGATGATGATATGATCTGAATGTAGTAATGTATTAATGTAATAATATGTTTCAATATATGGGTTTAACAAATGTGGTGGTTTGTAATGAAGGTTGGTATCAGAAATTTAAGATATATGCATAGGTTTGGTTCTGAATAGTCACATACATACAAATATCTATTTTTTTTAGTCACGTATATACTCTAAGATATGATTTTTCAGTATGTTGAGAATTATATGTGGGTGTTGCACATGATAAGCATGTATAGACGCAGGTTTTCTTAATAACTACCACATATATATTCTGAGTTAAATCTGGTTATGGTTTGAATTGCTACTTGATGATGGAATTTAATGATGTCTATTCTATTTGCTATTATCTGTCAATGATATCTTTATAAGCATGGTATGTGTCTAGTAGTGGTGATTGGGTTTCTTTTCTTGTGGATTGGAATAATGGTTAGTAATGATGTTATAGGATGTTGGTCTATGATTAAGTATCTACTGTGACTCAGTATGTCAGTAATTCAGGGAGTGGTGCAGTGATTCAATTTTATCCTTCAGTTATTTGAGATATGTATGGAGGTTGTATGTAGAGGAAGTGTGTATACATGCAGGTTTGCTTTAGAATAGTCACGTATATATTATGAGGTTAATATTGATAAAGGCTTGTAGTGATTTCACATTTCTTCGTTGATGTTTGTCTCTTATTCAATAATGTGATTAATCGATGAATTGTTAAATGGTTGTGGTGTGACAATAATACTTGGAATTGCATTGGTTTGATCTAGTGCATTAGTTGAGATTTAGTTCAGTTATTGGATTTCTTCAGTATTCATTGGTTTAATGTTTTAGTAATTAATCTAGTTTACAATGCTTCAGTGATTCATATTTTAAGATTTATTATTTATGTTTGGCACATTGGTTTGGGATTATTGTTGGTGTGGGTCAAGAGTGAAAACATGATGAAAGATGGACTGCATGTTTTGATGGATGATTTATAAGTCAATCTAGAGTGAAACATTTTGAAACGTGGTCCAGAAGGTGCTAAAGGATGTAACCTTTTGTCTTCTGTTGTTCCAATGCCGCCTTTGTTGTCTAGTACCTTGGAACTCTACAGTCTAAAACGAGATCTACTCTCCTACTGCTACAACAAATTTGCAAAACTTGGTGAATTCAGGTGTATGAATGAATCTTGTTGGTGAAAAATAAAGGGTTACCATATATTTATGGATAAAAACTCTGTGACTCTGTTGACCCGTAAATAAGGCGGTCCCACAAACCCTACTAAAATTACAACTCTGTGAACCCACAAATGACGCGGTCCCATAAACCCTAAAACATATATTTCCACTTCACAGACTGCTTCATTTGACTTCAAATGAACGATGAACAAATGGATTTATGAGCTACTTCCTTTTAGTTGCAGCACTGCCCATCTACTTCCTTCTTCCTTCTTCCCCATGAAGTCTTATTGTCGTATGGCAGGGCCGGTGCCCTGGTCCAGTATGTGGCATACAGGACAGCTCTCGCCGACGTGTGTATTATAAGGACGGGCCCACCATTGTATTATGTGGCCAACAATTGACTCGTCTGTTAGCGTCATGAAGCCATTGCACTTAAATGGAACATTTTGCTTGGAATACTGCATGCTCTATGACGCAATACAACGTGAAGCACGATGGTAAATATTCGCCATAAACGAAGATTTCAATAGTAAATATCTAATGTCAACACTAAGGTTTTCACATTACTTGATGATGCAAATTACATCTATGATAGGAGAGTGGATTCCATATGGATGAAGACAAAATAAAAACTATTCAAGAAGTGTCAAGATGGATGGCTATCATGACTTAAAATTTTGTGTTTATAAGCAATTTTCATATACTACAAATATAAATATAAATTTAAATTTAAATTTAAGAAATTGTATGGTAAATGATGTAATCAAATTAATAAATATAATAAAATAAAATTAGAATTGGGACATATGAAGGCAAATAAAAGATTAGATTATGAAAATACTGGAAAATACTTAGACAATACACAAATTTGTCATGTGCTGAAACTAGAAATCTTTGATTAAACTTTTAATGTGTCAAGATTTTATAAAATACAAGTTCGTCTCTGCCCAAGATCCAACTAACTGGCCATCCCATCTAACTGTAATTCCCACTGAATCTTCCACTAGGAGGTGTTGTTGGTTGTCTCCTTCTATGTGTGGATGTTTCTTGGTCTTGATATCTTATGTTCCTTCATCTAATTCTTTATCTTCTTCCATGACAACTTATTGATATTTTCCATCTTCATAACCTACATGCACACATAATTCATTAGCCTCAAAAACATGAGACTCCTTGTTTCTACCATGCTGAATTGATTCTATTATAAAACTTCTTATATATTTCATCAACATGCTCCTCTCCAATTTTAATTCCATGATTTGGTTCATATAGGAAAATTACTTCTTCAAAACAATTATGTTCATAATCAACTTCTCTAAGTTTCTTAACTCCTTTGAATAAGATATTTATCATATGCCTTAACTTCATTGAATAGAATTGCTTAATAGGCCTTTTGATCTTTTTCTTCATCTCCCATCTACTAATCTAGTATTTGTGGATTTTTAATAGTACTATCATCATCATACCAAGTTGTTTGTTTAACTAAACAATATCTCCCATAACTTCTTCATCACCCATATTATTTTTACCAACTATCTTAGCATCTTCTCAAAAGGTGTTGTGGCTTTGTTTCTCTCCAGCCTTCATCTAACTTCCTTTACTAATATTCAGTTATTCATTTGTGAGCTTCTCCATGCTCACCGTGATCTACAAATAAGCCTCTTCATTAACAATTCTAATTTACCTTGCTATAATACCTTACCAAGATTCTCTCTTGAACCTGGTTGTTTGGTATCCTTTGGTTCTCTTCTTTAAAACGTCTTGAGCTTCCTGTGCTCCCCTACACTTATGGATTCTACAAATTTATCATAAGAAATTTCTCTTTTCTCTTCACTTTCAATCTATGTTGGAATTTTTATTCTATATTTGTTATAGCTTAGCTATTGCAAGGGATTTTCCATAGGTTCTCTCTTCTTTCTCTACTCCTACTTGCAATCAACAATTTCTCTAGCCAAACTAATTTGAAAATATAAATACCATGTTATTTGTTAGATCTCATTAGATCCCAATAACTTCTCAATTCTCCGCTTCAATCTCATGCAAGATGCTTGTTATTACCAATATCCTCAAGTTTGCCTCAAAACCATCTTTAACAATTCTACCTAGCTTCCACTCGGCGAGAATTATCTTGAATCTATAATATATTTTCTGTATCTTATGTTTCCTTTTCACATGGTCCTTTGTGCCTTGCATATCCATTACACCAGCTATTACGTTATATTTGAAAATCAAGACCCTTAATCCTATCTTCGTCAATTAAATTAAATTGAAGTAAATTAAATTAAATTGAAGTTATAACTCAAGAAGAGAAGCACGTATGTGTTTCCATCATGTGCGTCTAGCACACCTTCATGTGTGTTGACTACTAAATTAAAAATAATATGACTCTTAGGAATATTTAACAATTCTACCTAGCTCCACTCCTTGGCAAGAATTATATTAAATCTATAATGTTTTTTTTGTATCTTATATTTCCTTTGCACATGGTTCTTTGTGCCTTGCATATATATTACACTAGCTATTACATTGACATTAGAATAAATTTGTTAAATGTTGGAGACTTTTTTAAACTTTTATTTTATTTTAATTAGGGCCAACATTGCCATTATATTAAATTTGCTAAATGTTAAACATTTAAGCTTGACCTCTACCCCATATTGGGCTATAGAGAGCCTCTTGGCGCAATCAGATAGTGTAAGGTGTTTTTTTCTACAGAAGTTTTCATCAAAAGAGCAACAAAAATAGGTAGAAAAAATGCAAGGGTTTGATTTTGAAATGATCTTTCTAGAGTAGAAGAAGCACCAACTTTATATTATATTACACCTTATATTTTAATATGGAAGGAAGAATCTTGTAATGAATAAGGAAATAACAACAATGTTAAACAAAAAATGAAATGTATAAAGGAATGAATAAACTCTATGAAACAAATTTTAAGGGATTCACGTTCATTAATTCATCAAACTAAACTTCAATGTTGAGTGTAAGTAGATTTCAACTCCTAAGGCTAAGAAATGCCCCATCTAAACCTTGTGTGAATCCTTGTAAATGAAATTGAAGGAAAGAGTGGGTAGTTATGGTGTTTACTATTAGGAACAACTGATAAAATACCCTAGTGCTTATTGTAGGTACAACTGATAAATCACCTCAATGCTCATTATTAGAAGGAAGTTGATAAGTCACCTGAATAGTGGGATCCATATTCTCAGTGTTAAACCAAGTATTTGGTGTGAATTCCTTGAATGAAGATTTCCTCAAATAATGGATCCACCGAAATGGTGGTCGACTACAAGAAAACTAATGTGTAGCTAGCCTATAGTTGGGTGGAGAGTGGAAGCCCCCCCTTTAGTTGCCAACTAGTTTAATATATATAGATAATTATAATACAATTTCGTATTTGAATCATGAACCATGATGTTCAATGTTATGCTTATGACTAGTATGAGATCTTGTGTGTCTATAATTTTTAATGAATGTCTATTGTGTTGTTTAATATTTAGTTTATTATTGATATGAGAAACTGTGCATTATGATTTCTTAGTTGACAATAATGGTTTCTGAATATATTAACTCGATTTTTTTCTCAGAGCATTAACAATGTGTGATATATGGATAGCAAATCTTCTTGTATAGTTATTAGTACCTGTGTATTCATGATTAGTTAATTGATATTCATATTCCTATGGAAAAGTTCAATCAGATTGCAAGATGTTCAAGGAATCGATCATGGTTTATTAAATGTTTCATTAAATTGATGAACTAACTAGAATAATTAGAATAATGTGTTTCTACATAAAATATGAGGAATTGTATGCAAGGTATTGATTAACAATCCTCTTAATTAATATTATTAATCAATTCTTAATCACTAGTTTATTCCTACTGGCCCACGAAGATGTTGACCCAGAGAAGCATTCCCTAGTTTTCACAAATGCATGCAAAGAAGTGTTAGGAGGAATCCTAATGGAGGAAGTACATGTAATATTCTATGAGTGAAGGAAACTATCAAAGCATGACAATAACTATGTGTCTCATGAATTCTTGATAGAAGTAAATGTGCATGCAGTAAATAAGTGGAGGCACTATTTGCTTGGGAGAAAGTTTGTGTTGATGTCAGATGATGGAGGATTGAGATACTTGTTTGATTAAACTAAGTTAAATGCTAGAAAACTCATATGATTTTGGTGAATTTTATTTTGAAATCAAGCCTGCTAAGGGAAAGGAAAAACAGGTAGTGTATGGACTTACTAGAAGTATCCAAGTAGTTCACTAGCAAGCCACGAGCACTTGTGAAATTCACAAAAAAAGAAAATATTAAAGAATCATGACTACATCATGAGAATTTCTAGTATGTGAAGGAACGATTACAACAAGAACCATGGTGAATAATAAACAAGAATTGCAAGCTAACTAGCGCTGGTATGCTATTG
>CM062807.1:849122245-849152245 GCA_031772625.1 Pinus tabuliformis | reverse complement strand
AAGTTGTTTAGTGATGTGGAAATTCGAATCTTTCTCAATTTGACCTAGTCAAGTCAAATTGAGACTTTCTTGCTACACTTCTCAGCACTCCCTCTTATTAAGAAAGGGATTTCAGCAACCCCTATCCTACACCTGTACAATGTACTATAGCAACACCTCTCACTATTTCTTCTGCTACTGAAACATCTACAACTCAAAAGCATGAAAAAAACTTAATCAATTATGTCTACAAATGTCTACTGAGAAAATCGTGTTGCTCCTAACTCTACTACTGAGCCTCCTCTACTATAAACACTCCTTTGCACTCTTTAGTGTCTAACTAACAGTGATCCTCCTACTACTAAATAATATTGCCCCCTGTAGTAAGGTAATGATCGATGATGAGAAAATGCCATGGATCCTGCCCAAATGTTTACAATTCTAGGACTCAGGATTTGCATTGCCCCACCTCTGGAGGTATTGATGCATGCATGGAAAAATCTACCTCTAACTTGTAGAGGTTTCTCACTCTGACTCCAATCTTCTTTTCTTTCCTTGTATCTATGTGTCTTAGAAAAGCTTTCCCTTTACTGAAGATCACATCATAGCCACGGTCTTCCAAAAACACTACAAAAACGAGGTTCTTATTCAAGCTTGGTACAAACATAACATCTTTGAGGAAAAGAGAGGAGCCTAACTCCCTCTTAAATATTACTTACCAATCTCGGTGGCACTATACCTTCCATCATCCCAAATTCAATATGCATCTGGAGATGTTTCATATGGAATGAGGCATCTAAATCCAAGTGCCACACACTCCCCATCACATTGTTGAAAATGCATGCGATCAGAATGAAATCTAGCTCGAACTGTGAAGCCAATGTTTCACCTGCTTCTCCTACTACAGGCTCCTTCTTGCTAGGATTTTTGTGTGGACACTTTGTGGCATAGTGTATGAATTCATGAAAATTGAAGCATTTTATTTTGGGCAAGTCCTTCTTCTTTCCCCCTTGTTTGCATTGAACCTCTCCTTTGGACTTCTTTCCCTTGGCCTTCAATCCTTTTCTAACTAGAGAAAAATACTCTTCTGCTTTTATGGATGTTACTCCATCTCTAGTATTTATCATGATTTCTTCTTGTACCAAATCAAACCATAACCTTTCCCAATTCATTAAATTTTCCCTTCCATTCACAAAGCCCTCATAACTGTGCTTGAATTTTGGAAGGCCTAGAATAACTAGGATCATTAGGTCATCTTCTACAATAGTCACACCAACCCCTCCAAGCTCATCTCAAACTTGTGTAAATATGGTGAGATACCACTAAATAATTTTATTCTTATGCATTTTGATATTTCAAATTTTTTCTTTGAGGGACAATTTCCTATTATCACTGTTATTCTCAAATAGCTCTGTCAATGCCTTCCACATTACAAAAGGAGTTTCTTTCCCATGGAGATTTGAGACAATGTGGTCTTGCACTCCCTCCAAGATAATTCTCCTTTCTTTGGTACATCTTTCTTCCATTTGGATAGGTTCTATGCATTAGCTGATCCTGGTTTTACAATGTTTGTCTTGGCATATTCTAGCAATTAATGGTCATCAAACACTGCCTCCATGCAATCCTTCCATGAAATGATGTTCAATTTGTCTTCCAAGAAATACTCTAATTTCATCCCGTTAAAGGTCTTATTCCCAACTCTGAATAAATCTTCCTACACTGATGCTGAAAATTCAAACCTCCCGAGGAACACATTCAAAATTTATGTTATAATGTGAATCCAACTCCGATACCATGTAGAAATATGGTGTAGAATTGAAACTACTCAAGAAATTTTAATCTTAATCAAGAGACGCAATTATACTCTACTACTCTATGGAAATTAGTTCACAACTTATAACAACAATCTTAGACATGAAATAAGAAATAACACACATGCACAATACCCTTTTAGGGGGAAGAAATAGCTAAAAACCTTTAATATTGCTTGCATTAATCATATGAATATAGAATGTATTACAATTGCTAGCTCGCTCTAAGAACAACCTGTAAGTGAATAACATATCTCTCTACTCAATGGAAAGCACTGAACTATACTTAGTCATTGTATTCCTCTTCTTGAGCCCCTATTTCCTTATGTGATTCCTTAGGAATTAGGCCCTATTCTATAGGCATTCTCCTCCAATTGATTGTGCGATTCCTGAGGTTGGATCATTGATTGCATGCAATGCCTATACACTCAAGACTAGCCTACAACTGATGTTACATTTCCTTAGAATGTCCACCACAATTGGGGAACTCAAATTCTCTGCATGCACTAGCTATTTTGGGTTGATTGATCAGTTAACTAGATGATAACGAAGTTAGACTGTTGTCCCATTGCATAACTAACCTTTCACTAGTTCTATCAACAATTAGAACTAGTTTAATTGAATACAACTGGAAATAAATGACCTTGATTTCTACAAATTAGAAATCACACATGCTTAACTAAACTCCAAGCCCTCTAACTTGAATTTACTAAGCCAACTGAGTGACAAGAGCCATGTTGCACAATTTAACTACCTCCAAGTTGTCCGTTGATGTGGAAATTCATTTTTTTCTTAATTTGACCAAGGCAAAGTCAAGTTGAGACTTTCTTGCTACACTTCTCAACAAAAAATGCACCCATGCAAGTAGGAATAGTGGAATAACATATATTTTTTGATGTTATTTATGAGGAGTTTTAGAATTTGACATTTAATGATGTATTTTAAAATATTATTTTGATTTATCCTATTTATCATAAATTTTCATATCTATTTGATGTCAATGCAAATAAACTCTTATATAATAGACATTTTATTTATGAAAAATTATTCACATCATGTCTTAGTAATTAAGATGAAATTGAAAACCTTCGCAGTGAATATTGAAAGGATCTATATCATATATTTCATTATGATAATAAAAAATTAATATCTTATGAGATTATTCAAAAGTTTCGTATGAGTCAAACATCACATGATTCTATAACAAGTTAATTAAAGACGAGTAAAATTCCATTTTCATACCTCACATATTACTCTACAAGCAATAGGAAGGTCTACCTGCAACCATTTTAGCGAACCAAAAGCCATTTGTTCAAGATAAGAAGGTGTTTTATTAGTGAAATCTAAAACTCCAATGTTGTGAGAATGTTGTTTTTAAGTGATAAGTTTAAGGTTTAGTTTGAAGTGGTGTTATGTTTTCTTAGGTATTAATTTTACTTATGATTAAAAAATTTCATAAAACTAGTGTAACCAACAAAATTCATTCTTTCTTGGTTACATTGGAAAAATAATGTTACATAGCCTTGTTATTGTTGATAGTTAGAGAAGGAGAATTGTATATATTAAGTATCTTTTGAGGAAAAAACAATTGTTGAATCATGTGCTTTGAGCTATTTTAATTTATAATTCATTTTATAGGACCTCTAATAAATCAAATCCTTTACATCTCAACTACCCTAACATATCCTAATAAGAATGATATATTGACTAACAAATTTTCCTATTGTATGTTTTCTTGATAGTCTTCAAAGTATGACTGAATATGATATTTTCTTGTTAGTAGATCGTCTATAATGATATCATACAAGGTATGCTACTTTCTTCCTCATTCATAGCACAAGAGACTAGTATAAATCCTCACTTCTAACAGTAATTGTTTTTTAACAGTAATAATAACAATTTGTTCTGTAAACATTCCATTGTATAGTATAATGTCTTCCACTCATTTTTTTACTAAAAATATCTTAATTCTTTTATGAAAGTATTATGGAATTAATATTTCTTTTCCCACAACTTATTAAATTAGGTTTATATTCGTATATTCCAAGTTTTAATTTTGATTATTCCATCATTCTTTATTCATGTTTCTCATATTTAAATGAATACCTCTTTGTTTATCATTATATATTTGTTTTTAGCACTCTTCAAAAGAATATGAATATCGATTTATTTGTAGTTATAACAATATTGCTATATATATATATATATATATATATATATATTGACCTTCAAAGTGATCATAAATAGTGCTCAAAGATCTTATCTAAAAATAAGATGAACCTCTGGTGCAAACAACAAAATATTTGAAAGCTATTTTATAATTGGTCTACGACATGTCTACATAAATTTAATTCTGATGGTAACTCCATGGTTTTTTCTTAACATAGTATATTTGACAGATTAATTTATTGTATTTTTCCTACGATCACATATTCAATATATTTTTCTTTTTATTAAAGTATGGTTCTCGATTTCTTTATGTTATAAATAAGCTTCGGGAGTGTTCTTCGTCGAGGTGAGAAACACATTCCTGCGGCCATGTTTACCATATTTTTATAATGGATCCAACGATTCAGGTGCCTTGTGGAAAAATCGATGGTCAATATATGATTAGGGTTTTGGACTTGGTTGAATGTGTTTTCTTAGGGTTCGGCACCACCCTTGTGTTTCTCATTTTTCATTTCTCCTTAATTATACCACTTCATGGCCATGGTTCTACTCCTTTTTCAATAGATATCCACCATTCTCGATGGCTTAACACTACATGTGTAATCTCAATGTGTAATTTACCTCCATCTGTCATTCAAAGATTACTGAATTTACGTTGTTATCTATTTTCAAGACTTTTCTTCTATAGTGTGTCAACAACACTCTTAATGGTAAGGATGCTTAAATCTTCAACTCAGTTATATATCCATGGGTTCTAGTTAAAAGTAAATTTACAACTATTATACAACAAAACTTATGTTTGATTCTCAAAAAAATTATTCTTGTAGGTTTTCTAGGTTGTTTTGTTCTTTCACAATGATTTGTTGCAATGGTTGTAATTTTCATAAAATGGTCTAGAGTCAATTCTCCCATATGGATTCTTACAAGGTAATTTTTTTCTTCATTCAAACTCTATTTTTTCTTTTCTTACTTATAAGGGTTAATCTTTAACCATGTTTTGTGCCAATTTTAGAGACATTAATACCTTATTTTTCGTTTAGGGTCTTAACCTTGTTTCAAAGTATTCTTACTTTCTACTAAACTGTAGGAATTACATTTTTATTTGTCGGTGTATCAATTTAGCTTCACGACCAACCCTGTTCTCTACCAACTGTATCAATATTTTTTGGTTCATGTTTTATGATTTATTTGTTTTCTCGTATAGTTGACCATTTTATGATTTATTTGTTTTCTTTTATAGTTGACCACCCCTTCTTTACTTATTTATAGAAGAAAGATCAAAGGGGTCACAGTTACACAGGTAATTACCCTTAACAAAGATCAGATTAAAATCTTTTAATTTAACAAGTTATCCTACTATGTAGTGACAATACATAGTTCTATTCTTCTTGTGGCAGGTGTTAATCTCTATGACTCTTATTTAGAGAATTATTTGTCTACTGAATATTTTTTAGGGTTTTTTGTTCGACACTAAAAGCTTTCTTTCCCTAGGTTGGAAATTATTCTTTAAGCTTCCTAGATTCTCATTAACGAATGGAGGAAATTATTATATATGTGAAGGTTGAATGTTATGATTGCAGACCCTGTAATAATTATTCATTGTTATTCTTTTTTCTTTATATCGAATAATAGGAGGACATACAGGGTTTCTTGCCTGATATATGGTTTTTTTTATTTGGAAAACGTACTTTTATTTCAGTAGAGCTACAAGCTCTTTAATAGTAACATTGTTTTCTATCTATTTAAAAAAAATGATATAAATTATTTAAGAAGAATGATTATTGTTTGGACTTTGTATATATATATATATATATATTTGTTTATACATATTTGCTCATTCTGGTAATTTGCCTTATTTTTATTAGTAAATTAATTATTCATTTTTTGAACACGAGAGAGAGAGAGAGAGAGAGAGAGAGAGAGTTATTAATTAATTTAATTGAGTCTGAACTTGACATTTTGGTGTAACTAAATTTTGGAGCCTACGTTGACTGTCATTCTAAGATATCTAGTGTCATCACATTTTTTGATTGGCTATCCTTGTGTTCTCTCTAAGTGTCACGTCCTCCTGAGTCAATGTCTTCTAAGTGTCATCACCTTATGCTTAACATTGTTTGTGTTATCTTATCCAAATATGGGTGAAAACATAGATTTTCTTGACTTAGCAGCTACCTTTGTTCACCATGCAACACACAAACAAAAGTGAGAGAAAAGCACTTTCCTTGCATTAAATTTCACTCCAAGATGACAAATACTTGCACTCTAGTTGAGACAACTGCTTCAGGCTGAACAACTGCGTCATAGTGGAGTGCACTCCTTCATGCTCAATCAATGCACCCTCCACTTGAGTGCACTCCTTCTACTCAAAGACTTGCGCTCTCTTCAACACATGCATGACAGTGCTTTTCTTATTGCATGTGGGTGCACTCCTAGCAAATAGGAGCCCCACTTTACTTCACTTGACTAACTCATCGACTCGTTAACGAGTGGAAAGCATGCATGAAAATGATATGCATGTAATCTCCTTATAATCAATCTTGATAATCATTCTTTCACATAATCAGTTTCATCTTGGTTGAGTGTAATCCTTTCGATCAAGAAGATCTTTGTCGACTTTCATTCCAAGTAAGTTTTGCATGTTGACTATATTTCTTGCCTTTGATATTTTTTCTATTGATCTTACTTTCCTTCTTGTTGTTTCAATTCTTTTTAGTTTCTTTGCTAGCATTTTAGTTCATTCTTTCTTCTACAAGTCTCAAATTTTTGCCGTAGGTTGTGACTCTTCACATTCTCTAACTCTCCATATTCTAATCATGATTACAATGGAATCGATAAGAAATTGTAGATATTTCCTATCAGAATTTATATAATTCTATCTTGATGTTGAACCTTTTCTTGAGAAATTCCAAGATAGAGAGCACGTTTGGAAGCAAAGGCTTGATCGTCAATGAAAATTGTGCCCATGAAGACAATTTTTCCTCAAAAACGCACTCCTTCTACACGAAGAACTATGCCCTCCTTGAGTGCATGAGCACACCTTGAACCCATGAGTGTTTTCCCCTTCATCCCTTCGACATGTTCCCTTGCACCCTCCTTGTTCCCTTGAGCGCATGAGTGGACTTGGAAGGCTTGAAGCTTAACTCCGTCGACCCTTTGGTGTGTACCCTTGCATCCTCTTAGCCTCCTTGAGTGCATGAGTGAATCTCAAACATATGAATGATTTCCTTCATGCTTCAATAGTGGTCTCTATGGCTTTAATGAGCTGTCTATCTTTCTTGAACACATGAGTGCATCTTGAAGCCCTCTTCTGAACATTTGATCTTCCTTCGTGATCTGAAAATGCACCCTCCTTGTTCTAATGGATGTTTCTTGCTTGTACAAGTAACCATGTCCTGTCATTGATAGGATTATTCTCTCAACTAAGTTTGACTGCCTTTTGAAAATGATTTGCAAATTTATTTATTGTAATAAATAGAGGATTCCATAAAGCTAATTTTTGTTTCCATGAGTATGCTTCCACATACAGGAGTTCCAACTACTAGTATTATTACTTTATCGTCATCAGTTGGCACGATGCCTCTTGCTATAGTTGAGTGACCACGAAAGAAGCTTTAGAAGCAAGAATTGAATAAGCAATGGAAGTTACAAAGCCTACCATCCTTATTATTACAAATACATAGTGATTTATAAGCGAATCTACCTAGGTCACGTGGAAAGATATTAAGGACACATTCATGCAGAAGGAATTCTCTGAATATTTGGAAGACAAGGAAGTATACATTAATATCAGATGGTCCAATATACATGAGATTGCATGAAAGTTCCAACTCATAACTTGTGCAGAGGTTCAGGTAATTTAATGGATTCTATCACACATGGATGATTTAGATTTGGTGCTTCATAGTGAAAGTGGTGGTCATGTTGCCAAATACTATGGATGGAAAATGTGGACTTATTATAAGATGCTAAAGTCCATAGAATATGTCAATAAGATTCTACACTAGATAGGTTCATATCGACACAAGTGATATCACCTAGTCTTGGTGTCGAGAGCCTGTTGATTTTTGAAATCACCCATCTACAGTCTACCCACCTAGGATTCTCAGGGAGGTGTGCCAATACATTATTGTTATGTGTTTTAGGTTTCATGGGTAGAAGAATGCTGAAGTATTTGAAGAAAATTGGATATTTATGCTCAACTTGGTTGTTACTTGTGGAAAACTATTCAATTTTGAAAATATACATTCTTTTGAGTTGCAACATCATGTTAGGAAGGCTAAAGAATCTCTAAAAACAAACCAGACACCAGATTTTTATATGTTAGCATATATATTAGATGGGATCTGTGCATAGTATGCATTCCCAGAGATGTATTAGAAATGGACCCTAGATGATAAGTTTCTAGTTTACTTCCACTACAAGGTATTGTCAAAATTGAGTTTCAAAGGGGCATACGATAGATTGCTAGAGAATTTATTCATAGTCATATTTTAAATGATATATTATATTGATCCTCTTTGCATGATTGACTCGGTGAAGGAGTCATTACATGATATCATAGATTGGTTTTCTATGCCAAAAGGAACATATATCAGCTGATTTGGATGTCATATTTCTCCTCAGCTTATGTCGTGATATGTGAGTAACAAGGTGGTCTTGCAAGAAGTGGCTTATCAATTGAATAAAGAGTTACCAAGAGTTCTTCACAGAAAGAAGAAATCTCCTTGGCCCACATTTCCTTTGAGGATTAGAATGTATGAGTTGAAGAGCCATAAGGTGGCAAAAGAAGAAATACAAGAACTAGATCACTTGCACTTTATAGTCAAGGAATTTCATGGGTATGACCCCAGGAGACTGTGCAAGAAAAATTGTGATAGGATTGGCTTCTCTTGGGGATATTCATCAATTACTGATGCAGAAGATTAAAAGGTGAACAACAGGTACAATGCACTAAGAAAGACACATCAAGGAGTTGAATTCTATTATCCACTAGTTCCACTAGCTAAAGATGTACAGGTACATGAGGCACCACAAGTAACTACTCAAATAATTACTGTAGCTCCTTGGAAAAGGATCAAGCATGATCCAATGGCACAAAGTAGTAGGAAATAGAAAGTTGATCCATTGAATAAGGGATTTATTGAAGTTGAACAAGAAAAGAGAGAATTAAAGGACAAGATGAAACATGAAGAAGAAGAGAAGAGGAAGCAAGATGAATTGCTCAGGAAGAAACAAGAAGAAGAAGAGGAAAGAAGTAAATTGTAGGAAGAACAACAAAGGAAGCCATAGGAGGAGGAAGAAACATAGAGGCTGGAGGAAGAACATATGACTCGGGAAATAGAATAATAATTAGAGGAATATGATGTCATCCAACCCATAGACGATGAACCAGGTTCTCCGCTATAACCTTTTCTCATGGGTGGCCATCTCTCATTTGATGAGATGGGGATCACACGTCCACCAGAAGATAAATTCATGGACGTGCAAAACGTCACATTTGATCAACTGAGAAAGAGGATCATGCAATAAAGGTGAATAGTCTTCCCAAATGATCCTTAGAATCTTGCCTTTGTATCCATAGAAAAGGTGATAATTGCAAACACCAAGAGGAATCCCCAAAAAATCATAACAACTAATGTTTCTTTTGCTACAACGACAGAAGATAACATAGAGTATTTTTTGAATGAGCATGCACAATTGAGAAAAGAGTTAGCTGCAGTAAAGTAACAAGTGGAACATCTCACTATAGAAAATCTATGACTACCTTCCCACAACTTCAGCACAACATAGTGGAAGTCTACCATACAGAAGGAATTAGGGCCAATGGAGGATATCATGGTGTAGTTGCATGATGAAATGATACTTTTGCATGAAGTAGTGGTTCCCCTTGTTCATATACAAAAGAAACAATAATAAGTCTTAAAGCTCCTAAAGGTGAAAACCAAAGATGTTGATCAAATCCACAAATGGGCTACCAAGTATCCAAATGTTCCGCAATAGTTGGTTAGAAAGGATAGGATCGTTGTTGAAGTAGACAAAGTAAAACTAAGACTCCAACATGATAATTACATGCCACTTGGAGAAGATTCAACTAATAATCTTGCTTCCTCTTCCACTATAGGAGATTGGCTTCTCTTGGGGATATTCATCAATTACTAATGCAGAAGATTAAAAGGTGAACAATTGGTACAATGCACTAAGAAAGACACATAAAGGAGTTGAATTCTATTATCCCCTAGTTCCACTAGCTAAAGATGTACAGGTACATGAGGCACCACAAGTAACTACTCAAATAATTACTGTAGCTCCTTGGAAAAGGATCAAGCATGATCCAATGGCACAAAGTAGTAGGAAATAGAAAGTTGATCCATTGAATAAGGGATTTATTGAAGTTGAACAAGAAAAGAGAGAATTAAAGGAAAAGATGAAACATGAAGAGGAGGAGAAGAGGAAGCAAGATGAATTTCTCAGGAAGAAACAAGAAGAAGAAGAGGAAAGAAGTAAAAGGGAGGAAGAACAACAAAGGAAGCCATAGGAGGAGGAAGAAACATAGACGCTGGAGGAAGAACATATGACTCAGGAAATAGAATAATAATTAGAGGAATATGATGTCATCCAACCCATAGACAGTGAACCAGGTTCTCCGATATAACCTTTTCTCATGGGTGGCCATCTCTCATTCGATGAGATGGGGATCACACCTCCTCTAGAAGATAAATTCATGGACATGCACAATGTGACATTTGATCAACTCAAAAATAGGATCATGACACAAAGGTGAATATTCTTCCCAAATGATCCTTAGAATCTTGCCTTTGTATCCATAGAAAAGGTGATAATTGCAAACACTAAGAGGAATCCCTGAAAAATCGTGACAGCTAATGTTTCTTTTGCTACAATGACGCAAGATAACATAGAGTATTTTTTGATTGAGAATGCACAATTGAGAAAAGAGTTATCTGCAGTAAAGTAACACATGGAACATCTCGCTATAGAAAATCTATGACTACCTTCCCACAACTTTAGCACAACATAGTGGAAGTCTACCATACAGAAGGAATTAGGGCCAATGGAGGATATCATGGTGTAGTTGCATGATGAAAAACAAAGATGTTGATCAAATCCACAAATGGGCTACCAAGTATCCATATGTTCCACAATAGCTGGTTAGAAAGGATAGGATTGTTGTTGAAGTAGACAGAGTAAAACTAAGACTCTAACATGATAATTACATTCCACATGGAGAAGAGTCAACTAATAATCTTGCTTCTTGCAACTAACTACAAAATGGTTTAGAGTGTCTAGAATAGAAACACAAGATGCGTTCAATGGGATTGATTGGAGAAATAAGAGGCAACGAAATCATCTTACAAGAGGTGAGGATGTACATTGAGAAAATGAAGAAAACATTAGAACAAGAGTGCTTGGAGATCACTAAAGACATTATTCTACAATATTCCATTTCACGAGCTACAACTCACATGGAACTATCGGGGCTATGGAATAATGTACAATCAAGCTCCAAATCCATATTGACATAAGCGTTGGAGGTGAAGATGTGGTTTGCAGTGGAATTTTCGGTCAAGATCAAAGTCATTGCTACATAATTAATAAACGTTTTGTCATATTATAACTTTTATCTCATATAGCCACCATATTATATGTATTTTGTCTTATGTAATGAGTTTAGTGTAATAAATTCCAAGAGACACATGTGGAATGCAAATGGTGATGTATAGAATGTGAAGGGTTGTATGGAAGCCTATAGGTCATAGATAAGATAATTAATAAATTATTACTAAATTTAAAATTAATTTATTACTTAATTTAAAATTAAATTAAATTCATAATGAGAAATATATCATATAAAAAATTTCGCCTCCACTATTTAATAAATTTGGAAATAAAAAGATTTTCAATCATAGACCATAGTTTATGGTTCTTTGTTCAAATTTCAAGGATATAAGTTTATCTTAACTATTTAATAAATTTGGAAATAAAGGTACATTGCCTCATAAACTATATAAATTTATTTTAAAATGTAAAAAATTTGGCTTTGTAAGCTATAAAATAGTTGTGATACCTTTTTACTTGTGAGACTTTTAATGATATAGTGTTTATAAAATTTTGGTAGTTTTTAAAATAAGATAGCCCAATTTTTATTTTTCTTCATTCTTTTTATGTTTGTTTGAACCAAGTGGGGGTACGAAATTTGAATCTAATGATTTACATGACCAACTGAGCTACTAAGCTCTCCCCATGTGCTTCAATTGGTAAATTCAATTCATATCATAAAATCTAATTGCTAAATTTTCCTTATAAATATTCCATAAAAAATATCAAAATACATTGAAAAATCAAAATGGAAAAGCTTCAAAGCTGAGATAAATGTGATAACCTAACTTGTAAAAATGAAAATAGCAAAGTTTCACAATTGAGATAAATGTGATAACCAGACCTACATGAGCATCAAACAACATTGTTTTCTTAACAAAACTTTGTTACTCCAAAATTCAATGTAAAGTAAATCGGTCTAATACTAAATCTAGAATTTTATTTTCTGAACACAACATCGTTACTCAAAATTTGATGTAATACAAAGTCAAAAACGACAACCACATCACCATAAACTTTGTGATTACAAAGTCTTGTTTTAACTATTTCAAACCACGTACTCATACTCTAATTATTAGACTCCATTATAAAATAGAGAATTATCAGACTCCATTGTAAAATAGAGAACTACTCATGAAAAATTTTCAACTGTGACTATAACCTGTATGGAAATTCAAGTTAATGGAAGATCTCACATTTACCACCTGATCTACTTCATTACAGTATTTTATTTTCTTTAATTCAAAAGTAGAGAAATCTAAACCTAACTATCACGTTGTCATGTTGACGAGGTAGACTTTCCAGCCTCTCTATCACAAGGATTTCCAAATGAATTAGGATTTCTGATTCTTTACCGAAACCCATCATGGATAGATCTTCATGGGTTATAATTATTGTAAATATCAACAACTTGAACAGTTAGACAAATCAAGATTTGGTTGACAGTTAAAACAGTGCGATCTAAGGGTGGAGGAAATCTCAATCGTCTAACAATAGATATGATGGTGCAAAAGAGTGCAAAGTGGAAACTAGGGAAGTTATTCTTAAAAGAGAATGCCTTACGATGTAACAAGATGGTATGACACAAATAATAGCATATAAATTAATGAGCAGCCTAGATCCATCCTAATGCTGAGAGGAATGAAATATATCAAGGTGCAAACTACTTTTTTGAGTTCAAAACTTGAGGAAACGTTTGCACCTCGAGATATTTCATCCCTTTCAACGCTTGATAGATCTGGGGTTAAGATGGATCATGCACATTGGACATATATTTTCCTTAAGTACATGAATGCGAGCACATGACTCTTTACACATGACATTTTTCAACTTCAGCCAATCGATCAATCCTCTCATGAAATTTTTGATGTGCAATATTTATATCAGTAAGAGTTTTAGGTTGATCTTGGACTCTTATATCTTCTTCTGCTATTGAAACATATACAACTCAGAAGAATGAAAAGAAATTAATCAACTATGTCTACAAATGTCTACTGAGAAAATTGTGTTGTTCCTAACTTTGCTACTGATCCTCCTCTACTATAAACACTCCTTTGCACTCGTTAGTGTCTAAGTAATAGTGATCCTCCTGCTACTGAATAATGTTGCCCCCTGTAGTAAGGTAATGATCGATGATGAGAAAATGTCATGGTTCCTGCCCAAATTTTTAAAATTCTAGGACTAAGGATCTACGTTGCCCCACCTCTAGAGGTATTGATGCATGCATGGAAAAATCTACCTCTAACTTGTAGAGGTTTCTCACTCTGACTCCAATCTTCTTCTCTTGCCTTGTATCTACGTGTCTCAGAAAAGATTTCCCTTTACTGAAATCACATCATAGCCATGGTCTTCCAAAATCATTACAAAAATGAGTTTCTTATTCAAGCCTGGTACAAACATAACATCTTTGAGGAAAAGAGAGGAGCTTAACACTCAAATTTTTCTTTTACTAGGTTGGAAATTATTCTTTGAGCTTCCTAGATTCTCATTGACGAATGGAGGAAATTATTATATCTATGAAGGTTGAATGTTAGGAATGCAGTCCTTATAATAATTCTTCATTTCTATTCTTTTTTCTTTATATCTAATAACAGGAGGACATATAGGGTTTATTACCCTATATATGGTTTTTTTTTTTTTTTTTATTTGGAAAAAGTACTTTTATTTCAGTAGAGCTACAAGATCTTTAACAGTAACTTTGTTTTCTATCTATTTAAAAAAATGACATAAATTTCTGGTAAATTTCCTTATTGTTATTAGTAAATTAATTGTTCTTTTTTTGAACACTCTCTCTCTCTCGAGAGAGAGTTAATAATTAATTTAATTGAGTCTAAACTCGACATTTTAATGCTATGTTGCCTCTATGACAATGACCCTCCAAAATTTTGGTCTAACTCAATTTTGGAGCCTACATTAACTGTCATTCTAAGATATCTAGTATCATCACATTATTTGATTGTCTATCCTTGTGTTTTGTCTAAGTGTCACATCCTCCTGAATCAATGTTTTCTAAGTGTCGTCAGCTTATGCTTAACAATGTTTGTGTTATCTTGTCCAAATATGGGTGAAAACATAAATTTTCTTAACTTAGTAGCTAGCTTTGTTCACCATGAAAAACACAAACAAAAGTGAGAGAAATGCACTTTCATTGCATAAAATTTCACTCCAAGATGACAAAGACTTGGACTCTAGTTGAGAAAACTACCTCAGGCTAAACAACTGCATCGTAGTGGAGCACACTCCTTCATGCTCAATCAATGCACCCTCCACTTGAGTGCACTCCTTCGACTCAAAGACTTGTGCTGTCTTCAACACATGCATGTGTTTTTCTTATTGCATGTGGGTGCACTCCTAGAAAATAGGAGCCCCACTTTACTTCACTTGACTAACTCATCGACTCGTTAACAAGTGGCGAGCATGCATGAAATGGATATGTATGTAATGTCCTTATAATTAATGTTGATAATCATTCTTTCACATAATCACTCTCATCTAGGTTGAGCATAATCCTTTTTATCAGGAAGATCTTTGTCGATTTTCATTCCAAGTAAGTTTTGCATGTTGACTATATTTCTTGCCTTCGATATTTTTGTATCGATCTTACTTTCCTTGTTGGTGTTTAAATTCTCTTTATTTTCTTTGCTGGCATTTTAGTTCATTATTTCTACCACGTGTCAAATTGTTGTCATAGGTTGTGACTCTTCACATTCTGCAACTCTCCATATTCTAATCATGATTACGATGGAATCGATAAGAAATTGTAGATATTTCCTCTCAACATTTATATAATTCTATCTTGTTGTTGAACCTCTTCTTGAGAAATTCCAAGATAGAGAGCACTTTTGGAAGCAAAGGCTTGACTGTCAATGAAAATTGTGCCCATAAAGACAATTTCTCCTCAAGAATGCACTCCTTCTACATGAAGAACTATGCCCTCCTTGAGTGCATGGGCACACCTTGAACCCACAAGTGCTTTCCCCTTCATCCCTTCGACATGTACCCTTACACCCTCCTTGTTCCCTTGAGTGCATGAGTGGACTTGGAAGGCTTGAAGCTTAACTACTTCAGCCCTATGGTGTGCACCCTTGCATCCTCTTAGCCTCCTTGAGTGCATGAGGGCATCTCAAACATATGAATGATTTTCGTCATGCTTCAATAGTGGTCTCTATTCCCTTGATGAGCTCTCTATCTTGATTGAGCACATGAGTGCATCTTGAAGCTCTCTTCTGAACATTTCATCTTCCTTCATGCTCCGACAATGCACCCTCCTTGTTCTAATGGAAATTTCTTGCTTGTACAAGTAACCATGTCCTGTCTTTGATAGGATTATACTCTCAACTAAGTTTGACTACCTTTTTAAAATGATTTGCAAATTTTTTTATTGTAATAGATAGAGGATTTAATAAAGATATTTTTTGTTTCCACGAGTGTGCTTCCACATATAGGTGTTCCAACTACTAGTATTATTACTTTATCATCATCTATTGGAACGATGCCTCTCACTATAGTTGAGTTACCTCGAAAGAATTTTCAGAAGTAAGAATTGAATAAGCAATGGAAGTTACAAAGCCTACCATCCTTATTATTACAAATACACAGTGATTGATAAACAAATCTACCGAGGTCACGTGGAAAAATATTAAGGACACATTCATGCAGAAGTAATTCTCTAAATGTTTGGAAGACAAGGAAGTATACATTAATATTAGATGGTCCAAGATACACAAGATTACATGCAAGTTTCAAGTCATACCTTGTGCAGAGGTTCAAGTAATTTAATGGATTATATCACACATGGATGATTTAGATTTGGTGCTTCATAGTGAAAGTGGTGGTCATGTTTCCACCTACTATGGATGGAAAATGTGGAATTAATATAAGATGCTAAAGCCCATAGAATATGTCAATAAGCTTTTACACTAGATAGGTTCATATCGACACAAGTGATATCACCAAATCTTGGTGTTGAGAGCCTGCTGATTTCTGAAATCACCCATCTGCAGTTTACCCACCTAGGATTCTTAGGGAGGTGTACCAATACCTTATTGTTATGTGTTTTAGGATGCATGGGCAAAAGAACGCTAAACTGTTTGAAGAGAATTGGATATTTATGCTCAACTTGGTTGTTACTTGTGGAAAAGTATTCAATTTGGAATATATACATTCTTTTGGGTTGCAACATCCTGTTAGAAAGGCTAAAGAATCTGTAAGAACGAACAAAACACCAGATTTATATATGTTATCATATATATTAGATGGGATCTATGCACAATATGCATTCCTAGAGATGTATTTGAAATGGACCCCACATGATAAGTTTCTAGTTTACTTCCACTGCAGGGTATTATCAAATTTGAGTTTCAAAGGGGCATACAATAGATTGGTAGAGAGTTTATTCGTAGTCATATTTTAAATGATATATTATATTGATCCTCTTTTCATGACTGACTCAGTGAAGGAGTCATTACATAATACCACAGATTGGTTTTCTATGCCAAAAGGAACATCTATCAGCTGATCTGGATGTCATATTTCTCCTCATATTATGTCGTGATATGTGACTAACAAGGTGGTATTGCAAGAAGTGTCTTATCAATTGAATAAAGAGTTACCAGGAGTTCTTCACAGAAAGAAGAAATCTCCTTGGCCCACCTTTCCTTTGAGGATCAGAATGTATGAGCTGAAGAGCCATAAGGTGGCGAAAGAAGAAACACAAAAGCTAGATTACTTGCGCTTTGCAATGAAGGAATTTCATGGGTATGACCCTAGGAGACTGTGCAAGAACATTTTGATAGGATTGGCCTCTCTTGGGGATATTCATCAATTATTAATGCAGAAGATTAAAAGGTGAACAACTAATACAATGCACTAAGAAAGACATATCAAGGAGTTGAATTCTATTATCCCCTAGTTCCACTAGCTGAAGATGTACAGGTACATGAGGCACCACAAGTAACTACTCAACTAAATACTGTAGATCCTAGGAAAAGGATCAAGCATGATCCAATGGCACAAAGTAGTAGGAAATAGAAAGTTGATCCATTGAATAAGGGAGTTATTGAAGTTGAACAATAAAATAGAGAATTAAAGGAAAAGATGAAACATGAAGAAGAATAAGAGAATAGGAAGCAAGATGAATTGCTCAGGAAGAAACAAGAAGAAGAAGAGGAAAGAAGGAAAATGGAGGAAGAACAACAAAGGAAGCCATAGGAGGAGGAAGAAACATAGAGGCTGGAGGAAGAAAATATGACTCAGGAAATAGAATAATAATTAGAGGAATATGATGTCATCCAACCCATAGACGTTGAACGAGGTTCTCCGATATAACCTTTTCTCATGGGTGGCCATCTCTCATTCGATGAGGTGGGGATCACACCTCCACTAGAAGATAAATTCATGGACATGCACAATGTCACATTTGATCAACTAAGAAATAGGATCATGCGACAAAGGTGAATATTCTTCCCAAATGATCCTTAGAATCTTGCCTTTGTATCCATAGAAAAGGTGGTAATTGAAAACACCAAGAGGAATCCCCGAAAAATCATGACAGCTAATGTTTCTTTTGCTACAATGACACAAGATAACATAGAGTATTTTTTGATTGAGAATGCACAATTGAGAAAAGAGTTAGCTGCAGTAAAGCAACAAGTGGAACATCTCGCTATAGAAAATCTATGACTACCTTCCCACAACTTCAGCACAACATAGTGGAAGTCTACCATACAGAAGGAATTCGGGCCAATGGAGGATATCATGGTGTAGTTGCATGAAGAAGTGATACTTATGCATGAAGTAGTGGTTCCCCTTGTTCATATACAAAAGAAATCATAAGAAGTCTTAAAGCTCCTAAAGGTGAAAAACAAAGATGTTGATCAAATCCACAAATGGGCTACCAAGTATCCATATGTTCCACAATAGTTGGTTAGAAAGGATAGGATTGTTGTTGAAGTAGACAGATTAAAACTAAGACTCCAACATGATAATTACATTCCACATGGAGAAAAGTCAACTAATAATCTTGCTTCCTGCAACTAAGTACACAATGGTTTAGAGTCTCTACAATAGAAACACAAGATGCATTCAATGGGATTGCTTGGAGAAATAAGAGGCAACGAAATCATCTTACAAGAGGTGAGGAAGTACATTGAGAAAATGAAGCAAACATTAGAACAAGAGTGCTTGGAGATCACTAAAGACTTTATTCTACAATATTCCATTGCACAAGATACAACTCACATGGAACTATCATGGCTATGGAATAATGTACAATCAAGCTCCGAATCCATATTGACATAAGCACTCGAGGTGAAGATGTGGTTTGCAGTGGAATCTTCGGTTAGGATCAAAGTCATTGCTACATAATTAATAAAAAATTATCTTATTATAACTTTTTTCTCATATAGACACCGTATTATATGTATTTTGTCATTCGTAATGAGTTTAATGTAATAAATTCCAAGAGACACATGTGGAATGCAAAGGGTGATGTATAGAATGTGAAGGGTTGTATGGAAGCCTATAGGTCATAGAAGTTGAATAGTCATGAGGAAACTCAAAATTCGTTGCCTTTTGTTATAAATTTCTCCTCATAACTAAAGTAAGGGACTTGGGTTATTATAGTCTTGCCTTGGCTTCTCTTTTATTTCATAGGAGATAAATCATTCTATGGATAGGAAAGTTGTGGCTTCATGTTCCACTACTAGATCTAATGTTCCACCTATGTAACAATGTACTTTGAATCTTTCATTAATAATTAGAAGCTCTTCGAGCCAGCACTTCTTCATGTATGTATCATGAATGTAGTAAGACTACTATTGCCATATTTTTTGTATATGTTGGTGTATTACATGCTAAAACTAATGAACTATTTCATTACTTAGATGTGGATATTGTTGAATGAGTGTTGTTATGCTTTCACAATTGTTGTTTATATTGTCAACCAATTTGCAAGTATTTTTGCTCTTCCACTCACAGGTCTCCCTTAGGCTATTACTATTACTTCCCTAACTAGAAGCTTGTTCCCCTTTACTAGTTGTGGAACTTCCTATGCATTCTACATTTGGTGTCACACAAAGCTTACATACTTGTTTCCCCAAAGAGATGTTTGTGATCTCTTGTGTATGTGTTATATTCAAGGCTTACCTCTAAAAACTTTGTAATGGTAGACAAACAATATAGTTTGATGGGACACCTACACCAAATAGTGTGAGATCTAATTGAGACCTCACATCGGGTAAATCCCTTGTATGTTGGTCGTATCAAACACCGTCAACATTATACTACTCTTATTTCCAACTCATTTATAATTTTTAATATTTTATTTCATTACAAATTCTCTAAATAGTGTTCTTACCTATTCCATTTCTACATGTAAAATCAATAATAGATTTGTTTCTGTATTACTTAAATCAAGAAGGTTCATTCAACTTTTTTTTTTGTTTTGTGCTCATTATGTAAAGAAGCATCCCTAAATTCATTATATTTCAAAGTTTGATACATATTATTAGTTTTGTAACCATTATATAATATTTAAAATTTTTTTCCCTTCCAATTCACTCCTTCCCCTTTTGAAGTAATCTTATCCCTATCATTTACTTTTTACTTTTGCTAACAACTTTCTACCATAAAGGTTGTGGTATAGTATAGTTGAATCTGTGCAAAGATCCTATTTTTACATATAACTCGATATTTATATTACCCTGGTTAACAATGTCTACATTCTCTATTAATTACTTACAACAACAAAGCTCTTCTAGTTACATTTTGTTTTTACATCACTGGCAGTATTCAATAATAAAAAAATATCTACTGTGTTGTCCTTGATGGCAACCTGCTTGAAAAAGAGGTACTTGATATCAGTATGATGTACTTGATGCCAATATGATGGTCATGAAGCTAATGTAGATATCAGGGATATTGGGACATATATTACAATGGATATGGAAAGAGAAATGGCAGTTCAGTTACAAATGGATGAAAAATGTAACATTTGAGAAAGTATACATGGTTTCTGTGAAGAAGGGTTGCATACATACGCAGGGATTATGAGAAAAAGTCACATACATAATCTAAACCATGGAAATATGGACACTAGGGGTCATTACCATGAAATTTTCCCATAGTAATTGAAGCGACAATGTTTATTTGATCCCATCAACAAATACTAACAACATTACCAAGGGATTTAGCTAAGGTATTGGATAAGGAAAATATATATATAAGGAGATGGTGAAGAAGGTTTTAGGTGTGAAAGTAAATGAATCATTTCTGTGTGATCTGATCTGAAACAGGTGTGCACCAGGGAGAAAGGAAATGGCTCAGATCCAATAGATCTGAAAATATAGTGGAGACTAATCCTTGACCTATTTATGATTGTAAATAAAAATATTAGATCTACATCTATGATGATGATATGATCTGAATGTAGTAATGTATGAATGTAATAATATGTTTCAATATATGGGTTTAACAAATGTGGTGGTTTGTAATGAAGGTTGGTATCAGAAATTTAAGATCTATACGTAGGTTTGGTTCTGAATAGTCACATACATACAAATATCTATTTTTTTTTAGTCACGTATATATTCTGAGATATGATTTTTCAGTATGATGATAATTATATGTGGGTGTTGCACATGATAAGCATGTATAGACGTAGGCTTTCTTAATAACTACCACATATATATTTTGAGTTTAATCTGGTTAGGGTTTGAATTGCTACTTGATGATGGAATTTAATGATGTCTATTCTATTTGCTATTATCTGTCAATGATATCTTTATAAGCATGGTATGTGTTTGGTAGTGGTGATTGGGTTGCTTTTCTTGTGGATTGGAATAATGGTTAGTAATGATGTTATGGGATGTTGGCCTATGATTAAGTATCTACTGTGACTCAGTATGTCAGTAATTCAGGGAATGGTGCAGTGATTCAATTTTATCCTTCAGTTATTTGAGATATGTATCGAGGTTGTATGTAGAGGAAGTGTGTATACATGCAGGTTTGCTTTAGAATAGTCACGAATATATTCTGAGGTTAATATTGATAAAGGCTTGTAGTGATTTCACATTTCTTCATTGATGTTTGTCTCTTCTTCAATAATGTGATTAATTGGTGAATTTTTAAATGGTTGTGGTGTGACAATAATACTTGGAATTGCATTGGTTTGATCTAGTGCATTAGTTGAGATTTAGTTCAGTTATTGGATTTCTTCAGTATTCATTGGTTTAATGTTTTAGTAATTAATATAGTTTACAATGCTTCAGTGATTCATATTTTAAGATTTATTATTTATGTTTGGCACATTGGTTTGGGATTATTGTTGGTGTGGGTCAAGAGTGAAAACATGATGAAAGATGGACTGCATGTTTTGATGGATGATTTATAAGTGGATCTAGAGTGAAACATTTTGAAACGTGGTCCAGAAGGTGCTAAAGGATGTAACCTCTTGTCTTTTTTTGTTCCAATGTCGCCTTTGTCGTCTAGTGCCTTGGAACTCTATAGTCTAAAACGAGATCTGCTCTCCTGCTGCTACAACAAATTTGCAAAACTTGGTGAATTCAGGTGTATGAATGAATGTTGTTGGTGAAAAATAAAGGGTTACCATATATTTATGGCTAAAAACTCTGTGACTCTGTGGACCCGTAAATAAGGTGGTCCCACAAACCCTACTGAAATTACAACTCTGTGGACCCACAAATGAGGCAGTCCCATAAACCCTAAAACATATGTTTCCACCTCACAGACTACTTCATTTGACTTCAAATAAATGATGAACAAATGGATTTATGAGCTACTTCCTTTTAGTTGCAGCACCGCCCATCTACTTCCTTCTTCTTTCTTCCTTGTGAAGTCTCATTGTCGGATGGTAGGGCCGGTGCCCTGGTCCAGTCTGTGGCGTACGGGACAGCTCTCGCCGACGTGTGTATTATAATGATGGGCCCACCATTGTATTACGTGTCCGACAATTGACTTGTCTGTTGGCGTCATGAAGCCATTGCACATAAATGGAACATTTTGCTTGGAATACTGCATGCTCTACGACGCAATATAGCGTGAAGCACGATGGTAAATATTCGCCATAAACGAAGATTTCAATAGTAAATATCTAATGTCAAAACTAAGGTTTTCACATTACTTGATGATGCAAATTACATCTATGATAGGAGAGTGGATTCCGTATGGATCAAGACAAAATAAAAACTATTCAAGAAGTATCAAGATGGATGGCTATCATGACTTAAAATTTTGTGTTTATAAGCAATTTTCATATACTACAAATATAAATTTAAATTTAAATTTAATAAATTGTATGGTAAATGATGTAATCAAATTAAGAAATATAATAATAAAAAAATTAGAATTGGGACATATGAAGGCAAATAAAAGATTAGATTATGAAAATACTGGAAAATACTTAGACATTACACAAATTTGCCATGTGCTGAAACTGGAAATCTTTGATTAAACTTTTAATGTGTCAAGATTTTATAAAATACAAGTTCGTCTCTGCCCAAGATCCAACTAACTGGCCATGCCATCTAACAGTAATTCCCACTGAATCTTCCACTAGGAGGTGTTGTTGGTTGTCTCCTTCTATGTGTGGATGTTTCTTGGTCTTGATATCTTATGTTCCTTCATCTAATTCTTTATCTTCTTCCATGACAACTTCTTGATATTTTCCATCTTCATAACCTACATGCACACATAATTCATTAGCCTTAAAAACATGAGACTCCTTGGTTCTACCATGCTGATTTGATTCTATTATAAAACTTCTTATATCTTTCATCAACATGCTCCTCTCCAAGTTTAATTCCATGATTTGGTTCATACAGGAAAAATACTTCTTCAAAACAATTATGTTCATGCTCAACTTCTCTGAGTTTCTTAACTCCTTTGAATAAGATATTTATCATATGCCTTAACTTCATTGAATAGAATTGCTTAATAGGCGTTTTGATCTTTTTCTTCATCTCCCATACACTAATCTAGTATTTTTGGATTTTTAATAGTACTATCATCATCATACCAATTTGTTTTTTTAACTAAACAATCTTTCTCATTACTTCTTCATCACCCATATTATTTTTACCAACTATCTTAGCATCTTCTCTCAACATGTTGTGGCTTTGTTTCTCTCAACCCTTCATCTAACTTCCTTTACTAATATTCAATTATTCATTTGTGAGCTTCTCCATGCTCAATGTGATCTACAAATAAGCCTCTTCATTAACAATTCTAATTTACCTTGCTATAATACCTTATCAAGATTCTCTCTTGAACCTGGTTGTTTGGTATCCTTTGGTTCTCTTCTTTAAAACCTCTTGAGCTTCGTGTGCTCCCCTACACTTATGGATTCTTCAAATTTATCATAAGAACTTTCTCTTTTCTCTTCTCTTTCAATCTATATTGGAATTTTTATTCTATATTTGTTATAGCTTAGCTATTGCAAGGGTTTTTCCATAGGTTCTCTCTTCTTTCTCTACTCCTACTTGCAATCAACAATTTCTCTACCCAAATTAATTTGAAAATATAAATACCATGTTATTTGTTAGATCTCATTAGATCCCAATAACTTCTCAATTCTCCACTTCAATCTCATGCAAGATGCTTGTTGTTACCAATATCCTCAAGTTTACCTCAAACCATCTTTAACAATTCTCCTAGCTTCCACTCCGCTAGAATTATCTTGAATCTATAATATTTTTTTCTGTATCTTATGTTTCCTTTTAACATGGTATTTTGTGCCTTGCATATCTATTACACCAGCTATTACATTATATTTGAAAATCAAACCCCTTAATCCTATCTTCGTAAATTAAATTAAATTGAAGTAAATTAAATTAAATTGAAGTTATAACTCAAGAAGATAAGCACATATGTGTTTCCATCATGTGCGTCTAACACACCTTCATGTGTGTTGACTACTAAATTAAAAATAATATGACTCTTAGGAATATTTAACAATTCTACCTAGCTCCACTCCTTGGCTAGAATTATCTTAAATCTATAATATTTTTTTTGTATCTTATATTTCCTTTGCACATTGTTATTTGTGCCTTGCATATATATTACACTAGCTATTACATTGACATTAGAATAAATTTGTTAAATGTTGGAGACTTTTTTAAACTTTTATTTTATTTTAATTAGGGCCAACATTGCCATTAATTTAAATTTGTTAAATGCTAAACATTTAAGCTTGACCTCTACCCCATATTGGGCTGTAGAGAGCCTCTTGGCGCAATCAGATAGTGTAAGGTGTTTCTTGGCGCAAAATTTGTCATCAAAAGAGCAACAAAAATATGTAGAAAAAATGCAAGGGTTTGATTTTGAAATGATCTTTCTAGAGTAGAAGAAGCACCAACTTTATATTATATTACACCTTGTATTTCAATATGGAAGGAAGAATCTTGTAATGAATGAGGAAATAACAACAATGTTAAACAAAAAATGAAATGTATAAAGGAATGAATAAACTATATGAAACAAATTTAAGGGGATTCGTTCTAATTAATTCATCAAACTAAACTTCAATGTTGAGTGTAAGTAGATTTCAACTCCTAAGGCTGAGAAATGCCCCATCTAAACCTTGGGTGAATCCTTGTAAATGAAATTGAAGGAAAGAGTGTGTTATATACCTAGGGGGGATAACATCGGGTACAAAGGGAGGTATCCAAGGGAATAATGTAATAATGGGATGGGCCATAGTAAAAAATAAGGTGGTTAACCCATATCATGTAAGGGACCACAAGTAGTTAGTAATAATGTAATGGGCCCATGGTATTAGATAGATGGTATTGAGGGAACCATGGTAATGACCCATGGTATTGTATGTATGAGGCCTATAAAGAGGCTAGAGACTCCACATTGAGGGATGTGAAGAATTATTGTATGAACAGGCATATGGCTTGTGGAGTGTTCTCCTTCCTTAAGGAGTGAATATATGGTGTTGTCATACCTTAAGGGTTTGATCAATAAAGTGAATCATTATATCTATATTCAGATATTCTTATTTCTTGGGTTTATTTTCATTGTCTTATGTTTTCATATCAAATCTATAACAAGTGGTATCAGAGCACTTTCTTGGGCACAAAAGTGGAGAAATTTTCTTTTATTTTATTTTTTTGCAGGATTTCGGGGATGACGAGTTTGCAGATCAGATCTGTATGTTTTAGTGCAAGATATGCAAAACATAATTGAAGATCTGGATTCTTTGTGCAGAAATAGCCGATTTCAAAAAAAAATCGGTTGAATCGGAGTCCGGATGAAGGAGATATCGTTGATCTAAAAATCAGTGGGGTTGCAGACAATTTTTCAGGGTAGCAAGTTTTCGGCGCAGATGTGGACATCCTAGTGCAGGATATACAAAATATGATTGTAGATATAGATTCTATGTGAAAAAATACCCGATTTCAAAAAAAAAATCGGTCGAATCGGAGTCCGGATGAAGGAGATATCACTGATTTAAAAATCAGTGGGGTTGCAGACAATTTTTCGGGGCAGCGAGTTTGCGGCATAGATCTAGATGTCCTAGTGCAAGATCTACAAAATATAATTGTAGATATAAATTCTTTGTGAAAAAATACTCGATTTAAAAAAAAAATCGGTCAAATCGGAGTTCAGATGAAGGAGATATCACTGATCTAAAAATCAGTGGTGTTGGAGACAATTTTTCGGGGCAGCGAGCTTTCGGTGCAGATCTGGATGTCTTAGTGCAAGATCTACAAAATCTAATTGCAGATCTGAATTTTTTGGGAAAAATTACCCAATTTCAAAAAAAAACAGTCGAATCGGAGTCCGGATGAGGGAGATATCGCTGATTTAAAATCAGCTCTTTTTTTGTAGAAATTTAGGTGACGACAGGAGAGTTATAGTGTAGATCTGAAATTCTAGTGCCTGGATGAGGATTTTTAACACATGGGTAGATGCAGAATGGTTGTTCCATTTCCAAAAATAGGTCATAATAGAGATTCTGAGCAATATTGACGAAATTGTGGCCATTTCAAATTTTCGCCAAGTAAGTGAATTTTTCTCCAACCCTCTTCATGGAAAATTTTACTGGAAAAAATGATAGCCCTACTTTGGAAGAATACATAAAACAAACTATGTCAGTATGGGTAAAAAATTGCAAGGATTCAGTGTGGCTTAATTTCAGAGATGAGGCTTACAAATGGTATTTCTCACTTGACGACAAGCAGTTGTCCAAACTTTCAGATGCAGCATTTGAAAGTGTCCTTTTAATCAAATGGTCTCGGACTAGAAAAAAGGAGAATGAGACACGTAAAGGGTTATTTTCTACGGGTGTCTCCTTATTGCAGGTTCATGGATTGATTCAGAAGGAGAAAATCGTTGTATCTATAAATCCTAGTTGCAAACACTATTTTATGAATGTTAATTTGGTAAAAAAATTGCAAGTTCCAGCAAAACACATTGAAAACACACAAGTGGATGATGAGGATGTTCAAGTGTATAAGGATTTGAAGATTTCTATGGATAAGTATGTGTGGCATGGTGATTTTTATACTTCAAAGATGGATAATATGGATGTTGTTTTAGGATATCCTTGGATGGAATCCATGGGTACTATCAATATTAATGTGCAGAAGAAATTCCTGAAGCTCTGGTATAAAAAGAAGAAAATTACATTACAGGATATTTCCATCAATAAACAAGTAGAGTCCATGAAGGTTGACGCAGAAGATGTTCCAGGGACTGACATATCAGATGATGAGCCATTGATGATCGACAATCAAACACAAATAGAGGCTGAAGTAGAAAAGGATACAGGTGTTGATACATCAGATGAGGGCTCAGTGGTTGAAGTAATATTGGAAGATAAGACACCACAGCAGGCACCACAACAGGGTGAATTAAATAAAAAGACACCGTGGGTTAAAACTTCAACATATCATCACCCACATCACCCCGCAAGAAAACAACCAACAAAATGGCAACCAATTAGCCACAAGGACAACAACCGCCGCATGACAGATAGAGAGTAGTGAAGATCCACCTACTACACATCAACACAGAAGAGCTACCGTGGTCAACTTCCATCTCAAGCGAGTGAGGCACCATCAAGATCGAGGGTTCACCTTTCTCTTGGATGGCTAAATGCACGTGCATGGTACCAGTGGACTACTCTTTTGAGTAGATCTTATTATTTGTGTTATTCCCATGTTTCGGGGACGAAACATGTTAAGGGGGGTGGAATGTTATATACCTAGGGGGGATAACATGGAGTACAAAGGGAGGTATCCAAGGGAATAATGTAATAATGGGATGGGCCACAGTAATAAATAAGGTGGTTAACCCATATCATGTAAGGGACCACAAGTAGTTAGTAATAATGTAATGGGCCCATGGTATTAGATAGATGGTATTGAGGGAACCATGGTAATGACCCATGGTATTGTATGTATGAGGCCTATAAAGAGGCTAGAGACTCCACATTGAGGGATGTGAAAAATTATTGTATGAACAGGCATATGGCTTGTGGAGTGTTCTCCTTCCTTAAGGAGTGAATATATGGTGTTGTCCTACCTTAAGGGTTTGATCAATAAAGTGAATCATTTCTATCTATATTCAGATCTTGTTATTTCTTGGGTTTATTTTCATTGTCTTATGTTTTCATATCAGATCTATAACAGAGTGGGTGGTTATGGTGTTTACTATTAAGAACACTGATAAAATACCCTAGTGCTTATTGTAGGTACAACTGATAAATCACCTCAATGCTCATTATTAGAAGGAAGTTGATAAGTCACTTGAATAGTGGGATCCATATTCTCAGTGTTAAGCCAAGCATTTGGTGTGAATTCCTTGAATGAAGATTTCCTCAAATAATGGAAACACCGAAATGGTGGTCGACTACAAGAAAACTAATGTGTGGCTAGCCTATAGTTGGGTGGAGAGTGGAATCCCCCCCTTCAGTTGCCAACTAGTTTAATATATATAGATAATTATATTACAATTGCATATTTGAATCATGAACCATGATGTTCAATGTTATGCTTATGACTAGTATGAGATCTTGTGTGTCTATAATTTTTAATGAATGTCTACTGTGTTGTTCAATATTTAGTTTATTATTGATATGAGAAACTGTGCATTATGATTTCTTAGTTGACAATAATGGTTTCTGAATATATTAACTCAATTTTTTTATTAGAGCATTAACAATGTGTGATAGATGGATAGCAAATCTTGTTGTATAGTTATTAGTACCTGTGTATTCATGATTAGTTAATTGATATTCATATTCCTATGGAAAAGTTCAATTATATTGCAAGATGTTCAAGAAATCGATCATGGTTTATTAAATGTTTCATTAAATTGATGAACTAACTAGAATAATTAGAATAATTTGTTTCTACATAAAATATGATGAATTGTATGCATGTATTAGTTAACAATCCTCTTAATTAATATTATTAAAAAATTCTTAATAACTAGTTTATTCCTACTGGCCCACGAAGATGTCGACCCAGAGAAGCATTCCCTAGTTTTCACAAATGCATGCAAGGAAGTGTTAGGAGGAATCCTAATGGAGGAAGTACATGTAATATTCTATGAGTGAAGGAAACTATCAAAGCATGACAATAACTATGTGTCTCATGAATTGTTGATAGAAGTAAATGTGCACGCAATAAATATGTGGAGGCACTACTTGCTTGGGAGAAAGTTTGTGTTGATGTCAGATGAGGGAGGATTGAGATACTTGTTTGATTAAACTAAGTTAAATGCTAGAAAATTCATATGATTTTGGTGAATTTTATTTGGAAATCAAGCCTACTAAGGGAAAGGAAAAACAGGTAGTGTATGGACTTACTAGAAGTATCCAAGTAGTTCACTAGCAAGCCACGAGCACTTGTGAAATTCACAAAAAAAAGAAAATATTAAAGAATCATGACTACAGCATGAGAATTTCTAGTATGTGAAGGAACGATTACAACAAGAACCATGGTGAATAGTAAGCAAGAATTGCAAGCTAACTAGTGCTTGTATGCTATTGTTCAAAGATAGATGGTATGTACCTTATGTGATCAACTTGAAAATGCTTATAATGGATGAGTTTAAGAAAATGCCTTATTTACGTAATCTTAGTTACCATAAAATGATAACAACCATAAAGAATTTATATTATTGGCTAGGAATAAATAAGGAAATAGCTAATTATATTGTGAGATGTTTCGAATGCCAATAAATCCAAGTCGAATGTAGACATCCAGCATGATTATTACAACCAATTCGAAACCTTGAGTGGGAATATGAAGTCATATCCATGGAATTCATCAAGGGATTCCCAAAGACATCATTAACAACATGATGCCATTATGGTGGTAGTGGGAAAATTGGATTGAGTCTATGTTCAAGATTTGCAGAAATGTGTAAATACCTAGACAAAATGTTAGAGTCA